>QXVZ01021586.1:0-13887 GCA_008931825.1 Phallusia fumigata | reverse complement strand
ATCTATAGCCTGGGCATGTTTTCAGAAAAACGCAATATGTAGAACTTTGCATGTGTGGGGACCCATGCGTTTCTGCCAGCGGAAACAATCATGTCATAAATAGCGCAGGTAACTGAGACCCAATGTAATATAATGTGGGGAATATGTCATCTTTTAATATCGGGTAATAGTGTATATAGAATGTCTATATATGGTAAGCCACCGTTCTAGTTTATAGCAGGGGTGGATCGGAAAGGTTTCCGCGATTTCCGGCAGTATTTGTCGCCGAGATGGCCGGGTGGTTAGCGCAATAGCCTGATGCTCGCAACGTGTTTTCCTGAGGAAGAAACTTAAGCGGCATTGCTCCAAACCAGTGGACCAATTGGGCTGACAAAAATTAAAGTCACCAAAATATTAAAAATAAAATGATCCGACGGAACTGTATTTGACACACATTTTTAGTTGGAACATTCGCACGAGCTGGTGAGATTGAACTGTACCGGATCCCAACAAATCAAGTTGATCGACTTCCTCCAATCTCGAGTGGAGGAACTCGAATCTACCGACAAGAAGAAGAAAAAGGTATGTGTTTGACGTCATTGCCGACACCTACCGAAAAGTGATTCGCTTTATTTCAAAAGAATTCTATCATCATTGATTTGTATAATTAAGATGATTTTCCGAACAGCCGCTATCTCAATAACGTCAGGCTTGAAACAGACGTCTTCGGTTATACCGGATATTGGTCTAATCCGGATAAATTTGTTGGTCCATTCGAATTGGTTTACTGTATATGTTGGATCACAGCACACCAGGCCTGCATTGTGCGTTCTACCGAATAAGAGACCGCCTTCCAAGCATCCTGTCGAATTGACTTCTGTCGTGGGTTCGAACCCCACCGTTGACTAGATTTTTTGTCCACACCTTACTAAATGTAAATGCTTGGAAAGCCGATCCTTATTCGGTACAATGCCTCTTACAGGGCTGGTGTAGTGTAATTCATATATGAGGGTGCTGTTATCGTTGGTCTACTCAATGTGAAAGCTTCAGGGCAGATTCCGGTTTTTTGTTCCATGGTCGCCTTTATCCGATATTCAAAGCTAAACTCCACACACCGTAAATTTAGTTTGGAAATACTATGCTTACATCAGAATATTATGAATAAAACTAACCTCTAACAAATTGATAAACGTTTCAGTATCTAATATTTTTTCTACCAAATAGTAATATTAGCTTTGGAAAGGTATTTTTTCCACGTTTTAATTTCCCTATTTTATCGACACAAAATTCTGCCTGGCAAATACAAATTGGGTACCCCTGTTCCTGTTGAATATGCGCACGCAAATAGTTATAGGTCAAAGTTATGAGTTAACTTTGTGTTTTTTGAAATGTCAGCAAAAGAAAACGACACTGTATCAGGCCCCGCTGCAGTACAGGGAATTACGGGATTTACTGGATGAGGAAAAGTCGTCCAACGTAAAACTACAGCAACAAGTCAACTTGCTGCGGTCTGAACTACAAGATAGTAACACCAAAGGTAAAAAAATATGTTGAGATTAAGTTGATGGCACAACTTCTTTTCGTTGTGCAAAACCGCCCCATCTGCCTTACAATTCGTTTTGCGATTACGTTTTTATAGTAGAACCTGTTTTAGAATGTCCCATTTAATTGCAAGGATATAGAGCATAAAGTTTCGTTTGGGGAAACCCAACATACCAAACCGGGATTAGAACCCACAACCTTGCGATTGCCAGACGGCGGCTACTACATAACTATTGCTAAGTTTTAAAGTTGCAACTGCAGGGATAAAGCTTGAGAAATCATGGATTGGAACGATTTACTTAATGTTTTGTTTGAGGACTTTGTGACCCCAATAATAATACATCAAATTTATATGGTTTTCAAATATTGGAATTTTCAAAATCAGAAAATGTCTAGAGTCTAGATTCTTTGTTTTATGTTCAAGAGTTCGCCGATTTTCTGTGTTTTTTTTAAGCAAAATTGTCCACATTACGTTTCGCATTTTTTCATTTACAACATCTTTTTCAAGAATCTTAGAAGTTGATATTTTGCAGTAAAGCGCATGAAACATGGCATGGAGACACCTCTGAGTCCAGGTTCGATTGCTGCCATCTCATCACTCGTAAAGTCGCCCGCCCCCTCATCCAATATATCTCCCGCATCGAAAGGTGGCAAACTTAGATCGAAACCCAGGATGCACCACAACATACCGCACAGGTAGGCCAATTTGTTCCTCAGTTTAAACTCCTGCCCAAGGTTCAATCATTGTTGTTAGCGGTAAGAGTCTTTCCATTAATTTCATGCATTACTGGCTTTGTACATGTAGCAACATGCATGAGGTGCAAGTCTGTCTATTCCGTTACTGACGCTTCTAGACTGTCTTGTGTCCACTTCAGTTGCGTTTGATTACATAATACATACTATGTAGTGAATGATTATGCACATAGATTATTGATTGGATTCTATTCGAATAAGCACATTATTGTGTGCTAATATTGTTATTTGACGATCTGTCGTTATGCACATGTGGACAAGATGTTGATGATTCATTTGTTAATGATAAAATAGTTCGTTAGGGAAGGTTTAATAGCTGAATAATGGCATGTATATTTATATATATTTCGACATAAAATCAAGGTTTATTTAAAAACATATCTGCCAGAGCGTGTGTATAAAGTGAATACGGTGCTACACCAATGATGACAACAGCGATTGTCGAAACGTTTGTAATAATGTACTCACTATATACAAGTTCTCTGGCAGTTATGTTTTTCATTAGGCTACTGTTTCTAAAATCAAAATGCTTCCAGTACACATTGTAATGCAAACGTTTCAACAATGTCTGTTGTCATCAGTTCTAATTAATTTACTCCTGAGTCTTGTTTTGTGTTCACAAGTTCAATTTTTACAAAGTAACAATTTTGCTTTTTTTTTGTAACAATTTTGCATTGACAGACTTTCCGCTTGGCTGTGCACACGCGCCACCCGGTGTTCGGTGTGCCTAGCGATCATCCATTTCGGTCACAGTTCGCTGCGCTGCTCCGAATGTTCTGTAACGTGTCACACGAAGTGTAAGAGGAGCGTCACCAACACATGCGGTCTGCCAGGTAACATACGTAAACATAACACATACATAACGGTATAGCTGCAGCGCGTTCTACCGGCTTGGCAAATATTTTAGTGGTGTTGTGTCGTTATGATTTGTCTAACTAACCAAAAAAACTCGACTCACCTTTTTTGCTGCTTTATAATTGTGTTTTCGAAATCCGTTAAGTTGCTTGTGTTTCAAAGCAAAAGAAGATTACGGATATTACTGTGTACTTAGTCTGCAGGCAACGTAAAGAGCAAATTCTCCCTTTGAGCCCAACTGTATCAAATTGTAACTTACGACTTCAGGGTGTGACGCGCCACCAAACAAGTGGTTATGTGGTATTAGATTACGACTTGTTATACTTTTCAGGCGGCTTGTTTGAGCAGTTTAAGGAAGGAACGAAGCCGTCGAATCTTTCCCCGATAACTTGTGTCTTCAAAGGCGGGAGCCAAGATCAAATGCACGGCTGCTTGAAAGGTTTGGAAATTGCTTCATTGCATTGAAACTATACAACGCAATAACCTAGTCAGTTGTATTAAGCACATGTTGAATGCTATTGAGAAAACATTTTATGCTTCTTGTGTGATAACTTAAACATGTTTAAACTTTTAATTTTGCGATATTCAGGCGGTGGTGATCGAGCATTACTTTAATGTTCTGAATACTGAAGTACTAGTTCGGCCCATTTTTTAAGTTATCGGCTACGTTTTGAAGCTGTAACATAAACTGCCAAAGCCCGAGAGCTTGTATATAGTGAATACATTATTATGCAAACGTTTCGACAATCGCTGTTGTCGTCATAAGTGCATAAGTTTATTTGAAAACGACAAAATGAATAGGGTATACGTGCTTAAGAGTCCCACCTGTAGTTGTCTGCACATAAGCAAGGCACAATATCGCCGAAAATCTTAACCAGTTTTGGTCGACTGTGATTTTATGACCTCCATATGATTCCAGTGTTGTGTGGTGACGATTCATGGACGTCGCGAACAGTTCGTCTAACTTCCATCCACCTTCGAATCCTTCCCCTCAACGCCAAATCACCTTCTAAGAGCGAAAAGGATGACGTCATCGACCTGAGCAAGGCTGCTTACGTACATACTGACGTCAGTCAGGCGGAGTTGCCTGGCACCGCCAGACAAGGTTTGTGGTATAACTCTTACTAGAGAGTTTCCTAATCCACACAGGCCTTGGGACTAGATTGTAATAGCATAACCTGTTGATTCCCAATCTTTTTTAATGCATTCCCTATTTGCTTATTTTGGATTTTCATTCCTCCCCTACTAGACAAGAAGTTATATAAAGTAATATTAGAAGGTTTGGAACCATTGGTCTGCCTAAAAGAAATACTGTGCACTTATTATGGATAACCTAACTGTAAAGTTAGCCTCAACTCATTTACAAGAAAACCCAAATTTCGAAGAGCCGCAGTTCAAGAATTTTTGAAGTAATTTATTTACAGATACAATAAAATATACACAAGAAAACTTAATTCCATGTAGTTAGGTTGTAAATAATCTTAACAAAAGGTGCATTTTTATTTACATTTTACAGCAGATTATTGTCAAAAAACACGAGTACGTAGTGCCGCATACATGGGTACCAAGAGCCGCGGTTTAGCTAAGCCTTTCCTAGACCAGTATAGAGAAAACAATTTAACTAACGGCCAACATGTCAATTCCATTCCATTTTTCTAACTGAGAAACCCGACTTTTTGCAGATCTTCCGTACGTGTTCAAGATTCACACCGGTTCGAGCAACTCGTGCTGGCCAGCTCGCTCAGTTTATTTCCTCGCTGCAGGTTATGCCGAGAAACATCAGTGGGTCGAAAAACTCGAAGCAGTGACGTCACAGCACAACGGCTCCCGAAATATCAGCAGTAATGCGGTAGGCTGGCTGGTCGGGTCGTTTTGTATAAGACAGTGGTTTTGTACAACGCCTGTCTACTTTTTTGAAACTTCAGAATCACAAATAGACCATGTTATCATCGCTATAGTCCTTAAATGCTACTTATTTGTTACAATAGCTAAATGACGTTTTGAAAAATTGTAAAAGTGATAAATTCAACACTATGATGGCGCAAGGAACTAACCGTTTTGGGGTTCAACATAAATTCCTACAAACAGCCACTAGATGTGGCGATTCCTAAGGGGATCGAGTGACCCAAGATTCAAATCCCTAATTTGAACAAATGACGGTTAACTGTACAACAAAATTTTCTTTGGATTGTAAACATGCGTTAAAATTCATCTTTTTCTCCGCAGAAAATTATCGGGAACGAGATCCTGACTTTGCTGAGCGATGAAAAACTGGAAATGAATTGTTCACTTCCAATCTCCGACAAGGTAAATGCGATGTGACGTAATTTACACGTTTGACTGTTTGTGAAAAAGGTTGCAGTTATCTACTTAACTGATTCATTTGAGGTATCTGCTCTGAAGGTGTTGTGCTGATCCAAAATAATTTCCACTTGTAATTTCGGTTTGACGCTTCTTCTAAGCGTTGCGTACAGTGTTGTTTTTGTCTTGGAATTAGATGTTTTGAACTTTAAGTGTCTAAAAACAAGTTAGTTCAAGGTTTGTGCAAAAAGTTCTCCGGGCCAAAAGGTCTGAAAAAATATATCAAAAAAGCAAAGTAAATTTGCAGGCAAAAACCAAGAAACTTGTTTAAAGAAATTTATTTTGCAACCTAAAGCTGATTTTGGTGACAAATATATCAAAACGAGGTTCTAGCGTTGTCATGCGCACCCTCATATCCTCATCAAGCTCTAAAATCGAGTAAAATATGATACACGACACACGGCATGAGAGTTGCACTCTGAAAATACGAATACTTCGCGACACACTGCTTGAGAATCACAGCTCTGGTCTTATACAAGCATCCTTACCGTTTCTGCAAATCATCATTTGTTGCAGCACATTTTGTTCGGTTGTGACGAAGGCCTCTACCTTCTTGCACCAAGCACATCATCTGTATCTACGCGAGCCAACATGACACAAGTGAAGGGGGTTGGAAAGGTTTTCCAGATGATTTTGCTCTCCAAACACCAAGTGGTCGCCATCGAGGGCCCACAACACCGTCTCGTTACTTTCGACATTTCCAATGTAAGTTTTAAAATGTGCATAATGTGTTTTTTGAGAATTACGTGTGGGGGAAACAGCTACCGATGTTAAATGTTATTTGGCAGTTGGTTGTCAGTTGTTACCCTGTTTAAAAAAATTATTTCGGTATTGGATTTAAATCTGACTTGTTTCAAAATTTTTGACCTTCTTTCTTTTACAAAAACAGTTTTGCAATTTTTACATAAAATTTCACAGGAAAAAGTAATGAATTAGACTTTGAAAAAGTAATGAATTACATATTTTCGCAATAAATACTTTTTTTCCACATGTTAAATTAGTATTGTTTTCTCCTTTTAATCTAATCTAATAAATTAAGCTTAAAATTGTGAAGTTAATAGGAATTTTTTCAACCCAACAAACAAAAAAAGCATCTTACAAACAAAATCAAATGCCAATAAACAGATTACCAGCCACAAGGTGGCGCTTATGGACACGGAGGTCAGCAACTGTCACGTGATCGCGTGCGGTCATGCGGAGGGAGTCCATTATTTGTGTGCTGCATCAGCTTCCAGTGTTACCGTGCTCAAGTATAACGAGCGACTCAAGAAGTTCTGCAAACAGAAGGTTGCCTGAAGTTGTTTTTTTCAAGTGCATTTTATATGATCAAGATTATCTAAGTAGAAGTCGGCAACCCGTGGCTCATAATTCCTTTATCTGGCACCTGTGACATAAAAACAATAAAGTGATTGTCGCATTTCTGCGTTGCATTCATTATAGCTATACGCCATAGGACATACCACTATATTAATTTTATGAAAGTAATGCTCTATAGCAATATGCCATAAAATAAGTTCTCTTGCCTGTAATTAGTTTTGAAATAGGGTTTGTTCCCAAGAGTGGTTTAGTCGGTGTAAAGAAGCCCGAATAGCACTTTTCATGCTAAAGGTTGTCGAGTCATAGGTGTCTAGTTGCCCAGTGAAATGTTTATTGCTGTTCCATTACACGTTTTTTACAAAACTGTTTTACATGCGTCACATTGCACCTGAATCCCTTTTTTTTCAGTAAAGATTGTATGTCGACCATTTCCCCCTCCCCACCAAAAAAACAACAACAATTAATTTAGTTTCATTTTATATGAACCAGCAAACACTAAGGCGGTTTTAAAAATTTTTACAAATAAATACTTTTGTGTCTGGTGCAAGCCTCTTTCTATCACTGAATGTGACAATAGTTGTTGTCGAAACGTTTGATTAAAAAAGCATGTTGCTTCGAACACTACTTGCACATATTATGAACAGATTCATATTTAGTGCATTAAAAAGTGTTGTAATCTCCAACAAAAACGTTTATCTGTCATAGGTTGTCTAAGTAACCGCTACATAACTGTGTTGGATAGAGTGACTGTAAAACTGACAAGAATATTTGTTCCATAGGAGGTAGCCACCAGTGAGCCTTGTACTTGTATGCTTTTCACCGCATGCAGCGTCATCATCGGAACGAACACCTTCTATGAAATTGACCTTACAGATTACAAGATTGACGGTAAAATTCGTTTATAGCGACCTTTTTGTTACATGAAGTAACATCTTGAGCTTCCCGCGTTCACCCGCTTGGTCTGTGTCCGTTCTTGCTCTTGAAATTTCGTGGCCCAAATTGGGAATCTGACAATAGAAAATACTTAGCATCTGAAAGTGCAAATGTAATTGTTAGGTTGTGGGTTCGAAACTTACCACGGTATCTGTGTTTTTGGAAAGAAACCGTCATTCAACCATACTAATAAAACAAGCACATTTATTTTCGATTAAAACTTCAGTAAAGCAGTCATTTTGAACACTGACACAACACAATGATAAACCAGCCAGGCATTTTAACGCAGCAGTTGCGAAAC
Organism: Phallusia fumigata; assembly: GCA_008931825.1. Taxonomy (NCBI): domain Eukaryota; kingdom Metazoa; phylum Chordata; class Ascidiacea; order Phlebobranchia; family Ascidiidae; genus Phallusia; species Phallusia fumigata. The sequence goes on along the minus strand of QXVZ01021586.1, from coordinate 5,846 downwards.
AAAATAAACAANTCGGTACCGAGTACTCGGGTTCTGGCTCGGTTCGGCCCATCCCTAGTATGGAATAAATCGGTTAATTTCAGGCCATCCAAATTTAGATTATGCATCTTAATTTTGACAAGTTATTTTGTTTTGTAAGCCAAAGTTGTAGAGTAGACAGGAACGTATACAAAACGTAAAAAATATTTGACATGTATCATTCTCTTGCATAACAGGCTTGGGATTTCACATTTTCCACTGTTTCTATTTCAGAATACAGAGAACCATATCTTGTCGTCGTTCAGTTTAACTCTGTAGAAATCTTACAACTGGACTCGTCCCAGGATCAATCAGCTGAGGAGGCGGTTGTTGATCATTCCTTCCTCTCGTTTCCGAGGTATTTCCAACAGACAATCAATTCGCAAAAAATTAAAACCGTTCTTAACTTGTCACTGTCAAAAACAACGACGTACTGATCGTAAAACAACCATCTGCAGTTGAAATCTCAATGTCACAACTTTATACTAATACTTGTCAAGGGCGATATTACTAGCGTAAACAAAGTGTGGAAATTTAAATCTCCAGACTGACATATCAAAATAAAAAATACCCTTATGCAAACCAATTCCAGACTCGCAGAAGAAAATAAACATTTCCGAATATAAATTTCTCTTTGGACTTTATGTTTACTTTTAATCCGTTTTCGACTTATCTACCCATTAGGATAATGACTTAATTAGCCAGGAAAATAAGACAATGGGTTTAAAATATGCCATGGCATCTGTGGACTATGTGACAACAAATGGAAGAGGATCCGAAAAAACTTATCTGTAAGAGTCTTATAGACTGAAAAACACTGAAAAAAGGGTGTTTTGTATTTTACCTTCCAGTTTAGACCATAATTATTGCTGTGTATTCCTACCAAAGTTGTTTGGGAGTTTGTACAATGCCAAAAGTAGTTGTGTCGTCATTCTAGTGGGAGATACTTGGGTCCTGCCATCACTAGTGGCGCTGTTTACCTCAGTTCTGTCGAGGGTTCCAGAACTTCTGTGTTTTGCTGCAAGGGAAATATGCAGGGTGGAAGCAGGGAAGCTGTCAAGTAAGTAATCACATTTTTCAACTAAATTTCCCCCTCGCAAAAGTCTGTGACACTTCTTAGTGTATAAAGTTTTATTACTGTCTGTATGTCAGACTTGTAATTTTAGAAGTGTTATGTTGGGTGGTGTAATTTTTCTTCTGAAATCAAAACTGCATGGTCCTATAATAAAACTGATAAAATCAGTTGAAAATTGCTGTAAAACCTGGGTCTCAAGTTGAACTGGCATCTAAATCGGGGACCTGTTAAGTTTATCGGGGACCTGTTAATAATTGCAAGAATATCGTTACCCCTGAGAAGAAACTGGTGGATTTTAAATATTCCCTTTCTTACAGCGAACTCTATATCTACAAAGTTTACATATTATAGTGCAACAGAACTTAAAAAAATCTAATTACCCCCTGAAAATGCCAAGTTACCCCCATATTAGGAATCACTGTCCTAAGGGGTGAATTTACCTTCAGTTGACACCCCTTACTTTAATACGTACTAAAAAAAATCTAACCACATTATACCTGTTCCTCTGGCAGAATCGCCAACAAACGTCGGTACGCCGCTCTATCGGCGTCGGTCGACTCGCTCGCATCGCCAGCCGTCAAGCGTTCGTCGGCGCTCAGCGACATGTCGAACCTTCGGGAGACACGTGATATGTCGTCATCGTGCCAGTCGATCGACACAAGCAGGTGGACGAGCGGCACGAGCGACAGGTATGTTCCACAGCTCATATGTTGCTCTGTAACAGACTTCGGCAACTTTTTGAACGCAGCGTGCCAGTTTACAAATAATGTTAAAATGTTAATGACTTCGCCATGTTGATGACGTCACTGCTTGATGTTTCTACATTTAGTCACCTAATCGTTACTATCTGTAAAAAGGCTGGTTTACACACACTCTGTCTCTGTCGCTAATGATAAAAATATATTGTTACCGCTCAATTTGGCTCCAAAATGTTTTGGTTTGTGATTTCGAAAATTTTTTGGTGTGCCAAAAAAAATAGATCGAGGTGTGCGGCCGAATTTGGAAAGTTTTAAAGTGTGATGTAAGTCAAAAATGGTTGTGGGGCACTTATCTGGGGGGTGTAGGTAAACAAATGTTGCATACTAAAATACTGTGTATATCTGCAGTGACGCAATCTCATTGGATACGAACACCGACAGCGAAACCCTGGTCAACACTGCCACTGACAGTGATACCGTAGTGCCAAGCAGCGAGGTACGTCATACCTTAAATTCCCACGCTCACAGCGAGAGGTTTATTCATAAAAATATCCTCCTCCCTTCATCACAGGAGGGCAGCGCGTCTGACGCGTACTCCGATGACGTCACAGCGCGGTTGAAATGGCGACCGGTGCAAAATTCGACAACACGAAAAGCGGCCCCCGCAAAACCGGCCCGAAGGAGGGACATGAACCCCGGGTCCAAATATGGCCATGTGCCGTCTACCGAGGTCTAAAAGATGGGCAACAATCTGCCACTTCTCGAGCTTGTATTGTATTCAGTATCTTTTTTTGACTCAGATGTATTGGGATTCAGTCTTTGTGACGTCATAAAAATCTGACGTCATGTAGAAAAACACTCCTGCACTGATTTCGTCCTGTACTTGGGTCTGTGTGCAGTTGGTACGAACAATTTTGACGTGTGTTTACGCTTCAATTGTTTAATCAATCGCGGACGAAATACGACTTGGCCTTATAACTTGCTTCTGCTTGTGCTGAGAACAGGACACTCGGGGCGTGTTGTCCTTTACGTCCTTCTTGTGTATAGTGTTAAGTTATACCGCCATTCTGCATGTGTTCTTCCTGCCTTTTATGGCAGTTTTTTTTTGTAGGCAATGTTTTTGGGGATAGCGCAAAAAGATACAAAATAACATGAAAAAACGGAACAATCTTTGCTAAAAACGAGCCAATGCTAAAAACAGTAGAAAAATGTTTTTGCGCACAGGATCGCCGTTGTTCATTTTCTTGTAGAAATGAATTTAAATCTGCTGCAATGTATCTGCCCCCAATTTTGCCATACACGCACAATTGGTTCAGCACATAATCTAGATACTTTTGGTAATTAGCCTATTATAGGCGTTGTAGATGTGTTTAAACAATGCCTCACCTGCACTGCTGCCGTTTCTACGTACTGTTTCATATATACTTGTATCCGTGTTTATCTGGGCTGAGTTGTAATTAAAAGTATCGCTGTGCGTGTGCTTAGAACACAAAGACTGCTAAATGCTTTTTAGCACAGAAACGCGCCTACAAGTGAATGTCTGTTGACGCAACGGAATTCAAATATTTGCTAAAGACACTGCAGAGGTAACGTGATGTAAATTGTAGATAGTTTAAACTGGCCAATCTTTACACGTGGGAATTTTGGTCTTAGTTAGCTACCCTATGAACCCAAGCGTTTGCTTCCAACAGATGGCTCCAGCTGTTGTAGTCTCAACTAAACTCTTCTCTACTCCAGTTATGTGAGTCGCGTTTATAAGTTGTCAAGTTTATATATTTTGCAGTTGTAATGTTAGACCAAAATTATTCCAAGCAGGCGGTCCCTACCGGAAGTAGGCAATTAAAAAGGAACAATTGACAAAACTGCCCCCTTTTCCAATAAAAAATAATTGTTGTTGTGAAACCAGTCATGCGTGGAACAGAGATAAAGCGTGACTGCAGGTTTAATTGTTTTGCTTGGATCTTGACAGCTTGTATGTATTCCAAAGTTTTTCGCTAGTTAGTTATAATTATGATAGCCCCACATATAAGTTTTGGAATTTCAAGATGTTTTCAAACTTCTGCAACTAAGTTTGCCAAGCTCAGCAGAACAGGTATTTCCAATTCGTAAAAGTTGATAAAACACTTGTTTGATTATTGACAAAACAGTTAATAAAATTTGCCAGTTCCTTCACTTGAGGTAACCATGGACGAAGACATTTTTAATGGTTTCGATATACTTTAAACAACATGATAAAGAGCTGTTTTGTGCCTATAATAACTACTTGTGCTCTTTCCTGGAAAGATTTATTTTGCTAATGGACTATTAAACAATATTGACAATTAGATTTATTGGCCTGTGAAACCAGAGTTGCAGAGTATAGATCCAACTCAGACACCTAGTATTATTAGGATCCTGACACAGATTGCCGACTCCGACTTAATTATTTTGGAATCTTGAGTACTTAAGACTGCCATTCTGGTTTACTTATAGGCTGAACGAGTTTTTAATAAAACAGCTAAAACCTGATACAGTGACCTATTACCATTGCCAACATTTCACAAAAATTTCCTATTTAAAAACAAATGCAGCATTGCAAAATTATAAAAACTGGACTACTTTAATTTACTTGGGCTTTTTTTATTAGGAGTTAAGAGTCGGATAAAAATATTCCACCAATTCCCTATGATTCCCGACTATTCCGACCTGTTCATGTCACACATGTATATTTGACATCATATTAACCCTGCATGCTTGGCTGAGGACAAAGTATTTCTAGCAACTTAATCATAGTTCCAACCTCAGGATATGTTTAAGATTTTCTTCAAACCTTTTTCCCCTTTTTTGGTGCAGCCACTAAAGCAGCCAAGGCCGCGGCGGTCAAAAAACCGAAACCTGTGACTGATGCCCACCTTCTAACGACCAGATGTTGTGGATTGAATAAATACAAGGATGGGGAAGACCCAGAATTGAAACCGGACTCCGAATACCCTGATTGGTACAAAAACATGATACAGTTTTCTTGTTTGGTACAAAAACATAAGTTTTCAAATATTAACACAAAAAAATTTAGAGGTTGTTCAATTGACGTAGTACACATAGACATTTTACTAATTTATAACCTGACCTTTAGGGTTACGTAATGCCAAAGAAAAAATGCTTAGTTTTAAAACAATAGCAACTTTAACTATTAAGATGTATGTGGCAGATTTTTAACAGGATGCATTAACAAAAATGCTGTCAAACATCTCAACATAAGCTAAATAATCCTTAAAATATTTAAAATACTACTCTACTTTAGGTTATGGGATATCCACCTTGGGAGACCGAAGCACTACTCAAAAATGGATCCAACCACTAAAGAGTATTGGTATGCATTGGGTAGACAGCGCAGATATATGAGGAACCTACCTAAAAAAGGAAAAGGCTTTTTTGTTCCTCCCAAGCACCATGAACTAAACTTCACAAGTCGATTACCTTTAAAGACACCAGAGGAGAAGTTAAAAGATTCAAAAAACTAAATATTTTGTCTGAATAAAAAGTCAGAAAATGGAAACTTTCCATTTTTTTTGTACAAAGTCATGGTCAGTTGATATGAAAAAGATGCTGTTAGTATTTGCGAATGCTGTTAGTATTTGCGAATTTGTTTGTTACATTTGCAACAGCCCACTTGGTAGATTCAATTAAATGTCAATGCACATCAAGTACATTTTTGTGGATGTTTTCTTGCGCTCTTGTTCATCAATTGTTCCTTATATTCCATTCAGGTTCACATGTGCATTGAATAAAAAAACCCTTCGAGACTTGGCCAAATGTCTGCTTTTCAGGAAAAAAATTAATAGAAAATCCATTTTTGGAAGAATATTGCGAGTTTTCAGGTTTAAACCAGTTTAGAGGTTTGGTAGCAGGCCCAAACCGGCCCAAAACAGTTTCAAACTGGAATGTTACGTCAGAAACTGCCTGAAATCCGGAATTTTCTTCCATTTTTTGACCCCCACAAAACAGAAAAATGAGCAAGGCTATAGCCTTGGTGTTTTTTCGAAAATGGGGTGAAAATTTTATGTCTCCGATTCCAG
>QXVZ01021583.1:3817-17597 GCA_008931825.1 Phallusia fumigata | reverse complement strand
TTCCAGTTTTAAACTGGTTTGAACCGGTTTTTGCCTCCTACCGAGTTACCAATAATATATGTTCTATCAAAAAAATCTTGGAAGAAGCATAGCGTTTCGAACTGGTAACAACAATATAATTAAATTACACAAATGACTTAAATTGTATGCGCCCGCGCAAGTGTATTATTAAGTGAAATAATCACCCGCAACCGTTTCAACATCGCCTCGACATAATAGTAACAAATATAAAAATTAGCTTGTTGTTCGTAAACTACTGTGAGGCGAGCATCGATTAGTTTTCAGTCGAATAAATTACACGAAAACAGTCAGCGATGTCGGGTCGATTAAGATTCATCGCGGTGATGAATGGCAACTATTTACGACATTCTAATCTTACACCAAAAAACATCGTTAATTTTTAACATCTTTAAGTTGTTTACCAAACGTGACATATAAATCAATACCTTTTTATGTTTACATAACATAACATAAGACATGACAGTGATAAAGGCTGATTATATTGCAACCTCTTTTTCCTCACAGGCTTTCTTTACCCGAGGAGGTGATCACTTGAATAAAACACGTGGAAAAAAACTCCGCAAGCAATTAGTGCGTAAATTAAGGAGTTCGAAGCTGACTCGCAGGGGCACCAGGGCTGGTATAAAAGGCAAAGGTGTCTTTAGGGCAATCAAAACCACTTGGTACTGGAAGCGGATAAAGGAAGTTGCGAGCTCGCCGGGAACTTCTGTCTTGATGAAAAGTTCACAGGTGAGTTTGTTGTGAAAGCTTTGTAAGGCAAACTCACCTACAAATTAACCAGTCGAGTTTATGCAAATATGAAAGAACTATATTACTACTGATGATTATATGAGTAACTAGACATCAGCGTCTAAAATATTGCATGACTCATTATCTGCTTTTTGTCTGTTGACCTTTTTCAAAAATAAAATGCTTGTTACTTTAGAAATCAGGACTGCTTGTGGACATCCAAGTGTGCTCGGGGCCCAGAGACAGATCAGCTACATTCCTTGGGTTTGACAAACAACTTGTATGTAAAGAACCAACAGAGCTGAAGGAGGATTCACCAAGCATCGGCAGATCAACGACACTAGAATGGCAGGAATGGGACGAGGAAACCTTCATTGCATGAAAGCATGTTGCGTCAGCAAGATTAAACGATCGAAAACCTTGTTGTCTGCTTATTAAATTTTGTAAAATTAGCGAGTTTGCGGTAGTAATAACCAAACGTAAGAAAAGAAAAAAGTTGATAATTTTACATTGCTTAAAAGGAATTCCAACATTCTCTCCCAAGATCTCATCAACCTCCATCCCTCCAACAAGCAGCTTTTTCAACTTCAGGGCTGATAAGTCGTTTTCTTTTTGTATAAGTTTGTTATGTTTAAAATATTTAGGCTATAGGGGGCAGCCACGATGGCAGTTCCACTTGGTGAACTTACAAAATCTCAAGTATAGCCTACCAAATTAGATTCCACAGTTGCTGGCCTCATCTTTGAACCGGATTTTCTTTTCTTTATCTCAATTAAAGAATCCTTTCAGCGTATTAGTTTTAGCTGACAATATTAGTTATAAAAGTTTGTGAACCACTCTTAATTTGCTGAATCGGTTATGTCACAAATTACAACAAACCCCTGGTCAACTGTTGCCCTTTTTTTAAATTATTAAATTCACTGTACAACGGAAAACCTTTGGTATAATTTATAACATGTAGCAACTACAATACGCATATATGTGCCCAACCGCAGTCGTTTTGAAGTTACGCCCGATATATATGATTGGATTCACCGTTGCTAAACCACAGTTGCTGGCCTCATCTTTGAACCGGATTTTCTTTTCTGACATTAATAGCAGAATCGTATTTATAACCACTGGCTAATTTTCGCAGTAATTACAACTTTGACTATGTTGTTTATTTAGCCCATCGGCTTTACTGTTGGAAAATTGATCCAACAGTTGATGCTATTTTTGAATCTATGTATTTGCCCCTACAATAGCCATACACAATAATTTCTATAACAACTGCTTAATTTTTGTAAACATACCCGCTTCCTTGCTTGAGTTATAAAATTGTGAGTAATTTTATCCAAATTTATGGAAATTGCCGGAACCTTGTTTTGCTCTCGTTTTTATTTTTATTTATTTCACTCCCCTTTTATTCTTTATTTTCTTACTATTTTTATTTTGCCGCACTACGTAATATGGATGGCAGTGCACGGCCCTTCATGTTATTCTTGCGATTTTAAACAAGGTTCCGGGCATAAGAAAAATCAATCTGAATCAAATATTTGTAAAATATCTGTTCCGCATGTAACGCTTTGCTGGTCACGCATGGTTGCCTTTGGTGTACCCGATTACCATCGAGGTATGTATATGCCTACCTAATAACATTAACATAGTTGCAAGTCTCTTGCTTTGTTTATAGTTTTGAGATTTAAATTCGCTGAATGATGATTATTTTTTACCTGCAGACAATTGTCACCACTTGCACTTGGTATCGAAGTAATGACTATAGTCGTATAGCGCTTTTCGTTCGTTTGACTCATATGAATCACAAACAGAGATCACTAAGCCCTCCCACAATTTTGCTTTTGTATCATTGTAAGGAATAACGTTCACTTTATAGTACAAGGCTTTTTTTTAGATCAATAACAAAAGTTCGTGTTTTGACGAGAACGTGAAAAATTATGTGAAAAATGCGCTATTTAGCGGTAAATTAAATGACTAATTTTAGTTATTACGATCTTGTAATATAGCGCAATATAAACCGTCAAATTATCTTTGTTTTTTTAAAACCCTGTTTTTGCTAAATGACGTTGCAACCAGATATCATCGTCAGAGTTACGGTTTATAAACGTTGCGTTTCCACTGTTGTTTGAAAATTGAACAACGTTCGTTTTACAGGTGCCCATTTGAATCACTCGAAACTCCGCTCTCTGAGTTTGTTAATGACCAGCTTCTGTGAAGTATTTCACCAACACAGAAATAAAGACACTCTCATTCAGGCATACAGGTTTCGAAATATTGTCAAATTTTATGTGTGGCCATTTGCAAACAAATAAATTTTAAACTAAATCTGCAATCAATGGATCCTAAAATTTTCGACAATTCTTGTATTTAATAGTGTTCCATCTTGGTAAACCGCTCATGGCGCGAGTGAACAAGAAAATAGTGCAAGGCGTCGAAAACTTTCGTTTGCTCTATGACTTTGCAATTCCTCAATACTGTGCGGTCCCTTGCTCTGCCAGAGAAGAAAGATGAAAACAGCTCTGTAGGCGTGGTTGATAAACCGGGATGTTCCTACGGAAATAATTTAGACTTGCGTTGTGGTTAAAGCAATTGCACCCACGTAGAGACACTTTTTTACACTTTTACCCGCTTCTCTCACCTGAATGTAAACGTTATCTTGTGAAACAGCACCGTAAAACTCAGCTTTTTTCTTTTGTGGCACTTTTGCCCTAATTATTGTTTTAATATTAGGTTTGGGACTATTTTGGTCATAGACATATTTTTGGATCAAAGTTCGCATTTTATTTTTAACTAAAAATATTTACCGTTCAGTATAAAATTTATTTTGTTTGATCATTTTTATTTGTTGATTATGTTAATGATTTAAAACAGCAATTTGAAAAACCTTTTTTTAAAAATTTGTCATTTCTGCGTTGTTACGTTACGCTTCGACGGTTTACGATTTAAGCAAGACACCTCGCGCAGAAAACAAATGTTTTGATAATGTTTCAAAGATTTTTCCAGTTGTTTTGACTAAGTACAAGTAGCGAAGTAGAAGTAAACATAATACAGATCTTATCAATATTGTTCTTTGTACACAACAGCGTTTTTTTTCGGTGCAAATGTAAGTGTGCATGAACCAATTATGTGTAAATACCATCATTGAAGAGGCAATGCCATTTAGACATAAACAAAAAGTTTTTAACTTTTCGAATTCATTGAAAACCAACTTCTTTTTCAAAATTGCATCAAGGTTACGCTTGTTTATGTTTGGACTTTGTACTGCCATAGGTATTCCCACAAAGGAATAAACACATCAGAAAGCATGAGTGCCAACTACTGGCAATTTGACTAATGTGCAGCTAAAAATTACGTATTATCAACTGGCCAACTATAAACAGTAAAAAAGAATATACATAAAAAATAACTGTCATGGTTGGCTGCACAAAGCTTGCTTGCATCAAGGGATGAGATAATTGTGCAACCATGACAACCTTGTCTTAAGTTCCTGTACAGAGTTACTGTAGAAATCAAAGCAACTAGAAAGCTGTCAATGAAGCTATTGCAGAGGCTTGCAAATGGGCAGGTAAGACACCCATTTTATTCACAATCAGTTTGGTTGTCTAATTGTTATAATATTATAAAAAACGGTGCATTATTACCATGCTTTAAATCTGAAGCAATGTAGTCCAAAGCCAAACCTGTGGGCAGCCCGCAGTCTGTGATTTTTTGAAGCCAACAAAACATTTTACACTCATTTTTAAGTTTTTGTTCGGACATTCAGATTTAAACTCTTCTAGGAGGTGATTCATTGCTAGCTAGCCGATATTAAAGTAATGGCAGTTGGTCGTACTCGCATAATTGTCACCTTCAACAGTTAATTTACTGAGTCACAGGTTAACACAATTTATGGTTGTGCATGCGCTAAACCACTATCAAGCACCAAGTTGCTCACAGATTCTAGATGATGCAATTTCTTTCCTTTCGTTTGGAGCAGAATGATCTTTCAATTTTGTGTGGCCAACACCTGGTTTACTTTTTTGTGCGATTTATGTTTGGACAGGTGGCGTTACGGTTCTATGTTTAGTTGGTGTCACCAACTTTTTATCTTGTAGGAAATCAGCCTGGCATTTAAGAAGGTATCAACAAATATATTCAGTGCTAAAGTTGCAGTAATTATGGGTCCCCATTTTGTTTTTACTCTGTTGTTTTTTATATTCCTTTTTTCTATGCGAGTTTATTGCCATGATTGGTCAAGAAGGGGTTGTTCAAATTTGCATAAATTATCACACATAATAGATGGGTGTCCAATGTTTACCTACGGGCCCCAAAAAGTCACCTGGAAGTTTCCTATTTTGATGGCTGATACAATGTAAAGTATTTTACAGTTCTTTGTGACTTTAGTTTGGATCCATTTTTTACCTTTTTAACCCGAAATTTTCAGTTTTTTGTTTACATGCCCTTTACCTCAGACATTCTAATCCAAATGTATTGAAATTTAAAACGTAGATATGTTGAGGCCTTCTCACTATTTGTTTAATTTTAGTCTGATCAGTCAAGTATTAACCCTTACAGCCGCAAATACATGTTTAAATGCGGACTGTTTAGCCCCAATTGCAAAATAACCCGACACTTGGGTGATGGATAGGACATTGTGACACAGCAATCTGCCTTTGTTAAATTAAGCTGTGAAAGATGATACTTACAATTAATTGGTTAAAAAGCGTTGTTGTTGTTGGATTTATAGCACATTGCTAAAACTGCATTGGAAAGGGTGGTTTAGAGTTTGTTGTGCGGTTTGCTGCGGCTCGGCCAAAGGTCACTTCAGATTAAACTATTGGTTAGTGTGGCAGTGGGGTTTAAATCACGCTTTTGAAATTGAGATTGAAATTGACATGATGTAAGAAATGATTTAGTTAGATGATAAATGGAAATCTTTACTTTTTGTTAAAATTTTTACACGTATTTCCAAAAAGATCATGTTCTAAAAACATCACTACTATTCAGAAACTGCATGTGTGTGGGGACCCATGTATTTATGCTCGCAGAAACAACCATGTTATAACATGAAAAGGGAATTATGGGCCCAATATAATGCGGGTATTAAATATATATACAATGTAATAAAGGAAATGGTACATGTGGAAAACATAATTGTTGGGTGGGAGTGTATGTGCAATGAAAATATAGAGAATGCCACCTCTCTCTTGTTTATATAATTGTTCATGCATATTTTTGCTAAATATCCAAAGCACTTGTTAACTTCTTGCCATATTGGTTCAGGATCATACATTGCAGTTGGAACAAATATGTTGAGGATTCGGTAGTCTGGAAATTACTGGTGACCATTCCTTGTTTATTGGTGGACTTTGTACTGTGTGTGAGGTGAATATATTTTTAGGTGTAAAAAAAACAAGTGCTGTGATTTGTATTCACTTCATATTTTTTTTATTGTTTTTAATCTTCAGTCTGTATAGTTGTACATAATAAATCAATTAAATTGCCTCTATGACAACACAAAATCTTGTTTAACACTTTTTTCAAAATAGAGACTTTTAGACGAACTGTTTGCGCTATAAAATATTTTAGGAAAACCAAGCAAGACAGCGATATTAACACTGTGAATGTTACTTCTATGTTTACCTGGCAAACCTGTGTGTAATATTTCGGTAACTATCGGAAAAAGTGGTGCATCATGCTACTGCTGTGTGTGCAGTGGAGGAAAGGAAGTTTTTGTGACAATAGCAATTCTTGCAGGTTTGCATTTCAAAAAAGTTGCATTGTTGAAACATTAAATTTTTTTCTCTTTTGTGGTATAGATTCAGTGATCAAATATTTGTGTTGGATATAAGATAAGGCTGAGCCAAGCCAAGCCAAGCCAGTACTCAGTGTCAAGTGTCACTACTTGGATGCTGTGGCTAATCACTAAATGTGATGCTTAGCACAGGAGCATGATTTACTGAAAATTATAAAATGATCATCACGGCTTTAAACAAATTTTAGTAACTATTTAAGATTCTTTCTCCATGTGATTGCACAGTTTTGTCTAACAGACCTTTTCCTTTGTAAGGTCATACTCATATATTATAACATTTTAGTTTTTAGGTTGTGAGTCAAATTATCAAAAGCTAAATAGTTGTTGTGTTTGGCCGAGCACTGAGCATCTCGTGTTCACACTCCCGATTGTGTCTAAACAGATTACCTCCACCGACAAAGATATGGTGGAAACACACCACATTCTATACCACTTTCCAAATCATTAATATAGTGAGTGATAAAGTATTACCTTTTTAGTGTTTGGATACTTTCACCTCCAAAGGTGAATTCATTCTTCCCTATTATGCTTGTGAAATTGACCATAAAGCTAACTGGGTGTCTAAACTGATATTTGGTAAGCAGTGTTTCTGTGTTTTGAACAAAAATAATTCAATTTTTTTTGAATTCAAATTTTTTTAATGAAACGTTTTTTATTTTCTAATTTTATTTTGCCATGCCAAAGTATGGCCAAACAGACAAACAGTTTTTTTGGAAAACTCTCTTAGCTTATTCAAATGCTTGCTTGCTGTTGCATCAGTTGCATTTAAATATAAAATGTAATTCCATTTTTGCAGCTTTCAGAACCTTGCACATCTTGGTGGCTGTTATTTTTCTTTTGCTTTCTACAGACCAATGGTTGCATCTCCAAACCACAAACTTAATCTTCAGAACTGCCTTGAACCAGGGCAGGTTGCAAAACACGGAAGTTGATGACAATTACAACCAACTTGAATTATGTGAGCAAACATTGTGTGGCCAATGATGGAAATAAATAGTGGAAGGGGATACGAGCAATGCAGTGATTTTGCAACAGAAATCAGAGTGACACATTGTAGATTACTGAGATTGAAAGGTGATGATTACGTGTTATGGTCACAATTCTTAAAATGGGCCAGGTTAACATGGCATTTTCATGGGCATGTGATAACAATTTGGGGTCCAAGTTGAAATTGTTCACTGATAGTTACTCATCTTGTTTTCACTCTGTTTTGTTTTTCCTTTTTTTTCTATCCTGCAGCTTGTCCATGCACTTAGAGATGAAATGTTATGGTCAAGGCAGTGTGTCCTCGGTTTTGATTGACTTCATAGCCCCAAGGGTTACCCCGCTAGCCCCCAAAAGGGTAAAATATTTTCTTGCACTATGTCTATGCACTTTGGCATGAAATGTTTGGCCGAGTTTGGATGAAACTTTCACAGCTGGTAGATATGGTCATGGAGGTGTGTTCTCTGTTTTGATTGACTTCATAGCCCCAAGGGTTACCCCGCTAGCCCCCTTAAATGGGTCAAATTGTTAAACATTCCCCGAATTGGATGAAATTTTCATAGTTGAATAATTTGATTTATTCGTGAATACGACATTCAAATACAATTCGAATTGCTGGCACTCAAAAACCACGTAAATATTCATGAATACGAATACAGCTAACCGAGTATTCGTAAAGTAATCGAATGCATGTAACGTGTATTCGACCCCATGTCTGGCTGTTTGTAGACGACTTCGATTGGTATCAAATGAAATGTTGCGCTTCTAGCGCGAGTTAACTCTCTACAACTGGCTTTAAATGAGATTGGAGCTGTTTGCAGATGACTAATGTTGACAAGACGCATTTGTTTTTCGAGCGTATTTTCGTTCATACATCATGTAGGTAAAAGGCTAGTCAATTTTGCTTACAACGTTATTCTTAGGGTTCAAGCGTTAAATTGTGTTCTGGGAGCCACAGCTAAATAGCCATGTGCAAACAGCTTTTAGCAAAATTTGTTTAGCCGTTGAAGATGTATATTTGCCTTTTTCCGCCGTGTGATAATAGGTGATGTAACGCAACGATTGGCGAGCTTTGTTACGTCACAATGCGCTTTTTAAGTAACAAAGTGATATGAAACGGACAAGTAGAAAGGCACAACTTTATACAGCTGGGTTCTTCACTATCTTTAAGGAAACATCGCACATCGGGCAAAGCATTGCGACTGCTGAATTATGTTTTTGCTACTATACAATGTAAATAAGTTCTGCCTCGCCGCCAATTTTACAAAGTGGGCGCCTATGCCCCTGGCAGTTAACATAGAAGCCTTTTAAAGTTTGTTGGTTGGGTCATAGCTAGTTATATTATCCGCNTAGTTTTATGTCACAAGACCTCAGTTTGTGACATCACTATGTTATTTGTAGCTTTGTTGATTTCTCAGTCAGTACAATTTCAACTTGAGTGTCTAATCTAAGGCATTGTACGTCCCCGGGTTACATTGTTTTTCATATGCCCCAATGGAAAATAACAGCTGCCCACCCCTGCTCTAAATTATACCTTACAAAATGTCTAAAAACATGTTTTTATGGTTTTATCGCTGATGTCCAATGATATCTTCTGATGATCTAAACATATTTTGTCACAGGTGAACGAAATTGGAAAAGGTTAAGAAGCACTGCTCTAATTGACCTGGGAATAGAAATGTCTTAAAATGGGTAGATTTGTTGCATGAAATATACTTGTTTATGTTGTATACAAAATCCTTTCAGACTAACAGTTCAATTGTAGGGATTATTAGCTTTTCTGCAACATTCAAAGGTATTTTTGTGGTGTCAGGATTAACTGTGTTTCCTTATTACAGTTATTAGTCATTTACATGGCCGCAAAACATACATATTTACTAGTGATGCACCGAATTGGCTAAATTATGTCGGACCAAATCTAAATGTTCGGCAGTTTTGAATAAATTCGACCAAATCAATGAATTAGTTATGCTGTTTTTGACGTCATGCAAACCAGTATGCCACACTTTTGACGTAAACACACAATTTTGCTGTCAGGCAAACAGCGGTGCTACAACAGAATAGTTTTGTTGCATTATTATCATAGTTCTCTGGGTTTTAAGGTTGACTCGGCCATCGTTGCCAGCCTCCAAATTGAGCTTCAGATCTTTTACTGGGAATGGACAAAACGATAATGCTTTAAAAAATACTAGTTGACATGATAAATAAAACAATATTTGTCTTGTCTGTGACAACAAAACATCTAGACTTCTTTAGCATTACAGACTAACTAAATCATTTTTGTTCTTAACGCCAAACCCGTATGGTTTTGTGAAAATTTTAGAGCGCTTGTAAAAAATATTTTATCAAATCAAACTATAATCAATTCAAAAAAATAGCACCTGGATTTATTTTTTATTGTTCATGCCAATAACTCTGTGGTATATGGCACAAATATAGTTAACCCAATTGTATGTACTTTTGTATTAAATTTTGAATGTTTAGGCAGTGAAGTCTGTGTTAAGTTCCTTGGCTCTTGTGTTTAATGTAAACATCATCTGTTTATTTTTTAGTTGTCAACTTTATCAGCCAGGAATTTGTTTGTTAAAAGAAAAAGAGTCAAATTCCTACATTTTCCTTTTTCATCTTGCATTTCCTAATTCGCTTAATCAGCTAAAAACACTTTATTTTGTACTAACATCAATTTTCTTGCCACAATCAATTCAATTTTATTAGTGTGATTTTCTCAATATTGTGTTGTAGCAAACTTGAGTGCAATTCAAGCATCCTTAATGAAGGTCACATGATGAGGAATGGAAAAAGCACAATATCCCAATGTGTCAAAATCCTGATTTCCAGACACAGATTAAATCTGACCGAAGCTCCAATCCAAGTAAAAAGTTTTATTCAATGCAAAATTATTTGTTTGGCAAAAAGATTGAACTTAGTGACTCAAATTTGGTAAAAAAAATGTTCTTCAAAACATGTTTAACCCCATTTGATTCATCAGTTCACCCATAGGTGCCCAAAATGTAAAATAAAAACACTTCAATGTTAATACAGTAATGACCTATGAGTTTCCTATTCTTGCAAAGTATTTTGTGATTTTGTCACATTTCCATCAAGGAACAACGGTGAATTATCGGATGTGGGGCAGCACTGGGTTTTGGTATTCTGCCACATCGAAACAGGCTTGATATCAAAACAAGCTTTCCAAGTCACTCATCATGAGCATCACTTACATGAGAATTGAACGGGGGAATCCCCGCAAACCAGAGATTCTTCAATGTGTCGAAGTGAGTTTGGAAATTAGATTCTGTGCATAAACAATCTAAATCTTAATATTTGACATGTTGGTTGGGGCGATGGCAAGTGTTCAACTTGTGTTATGCATGTTTGTTGCTACACTTTATCTCAGTGGGCCTAAATATATCTTTTAAACTGGGTTATTTTATTGTTTAGATCAGCGTAGTCAAACTGCAGGCCTGGCCAGCGAGTTCATTTTTTGTCCACAATTTATACTTTTCAGCCTGACAACGCACCTTACATTATTATGAAGAATAAACCACACAAAAGGTTGTAAAAAGCCCGTTTAATAAACTAACCAATTTCTGATAGACAAGACAAAATAAAGTTAGGCCACACTGGTTTGGATGTTTGAAAAGTTTTTTGCTGTGGTCTGAAGCAGGGGTGTACAACCTTTTTTAGTGGAGGGCCAAATACAATCACCCGCATTAGACCGCGGGCCGCACTGTTGTTTAACACAGGTTGTATTTCTCTTATTACACATCAAAGAATAACATTCACTTTAGAAAGGAATTCCGTTTCCGTTGTATGTTTTACTTTCCATCCAGTCAGAAAGTAATGTACCTGAATCATTTTGCAGGCCATTTAAATGAACACTACTTCGCGGGCTGCACAATTTTTATTCGCAGGCCACGATTGCACACCCCTGGTCCAAAGTCTGACTTTTTTGGTTTATAACCATAGGCAAGACTTATTTTGAATGATTTAACAGCAAAACATTTTGCATCTTAAATTCAACAATAACCCTTTAATTGACGTGTTGCTACTAATAACCAAGGTTGGGGGTCTTGGGTTGAACCTGACCGCGGAAGACACAGTTGTGTATACGAGGCACCGCCCTGAGATCAGGCCTCACTGGACAAGCACCTACAACACATTGCTACAGAAAAGTGTTTTGAATCTTCTATAACGTGTATATTGTGCTGTTTGTTTCCACATGTGTTTCCACATTTCGACTGGCCCAGAGTAAAAGCAAACCGTTTCGAGGCATCTTAACGGAGTTGTGTTCGTTTTGTGAATAAACAACTGTTATTGTACCGGGGTATAAACTTTTTAGTGAGAGCACGCAAGGTAAATGGCTCAAATTTGCAAAGTAGTAAAGATTTTAATCCTCCCTGCATCTTGATTGGGTCCCTGGTTTCAGTGGAAAAAGGTAAAAAATATTGGTTTTCGATCAGTTTAATCAAACCGTTTATAAGCGCACATGAATCAGAAATTTGGGACTGGAAACAAAATTTCGTCATTGGTAGATTTTGTCAATTTGTGATAGTTTGGAGATTTTGTATGTTGAAAAAATTTGTTCAATGATGTAAACTCTTGCAGGACTTCCAACAAAGTATACTATGTTAATGCTGTTGTATATATTATCGTATATTTATCGATTCGCTGTGAGAATGAAATAAAAACTGCGCGCTCATGGGATCGTCGGGGACAAAGGATTCGTTATTTTTCAAAGTGTGCCGAAAAATTCTTCGATAATCTCCTAAATTACGGGTAAGTTACCTTATAATTATGCACCCCCCCTCCAATAAGGGGACGCTTATTGCTTTTACTCATTTTTTTCTTTATTTTCTGTCTGACGCGAGTTTGTTCCCAGGTTTGGGTCAAGAAAGAGTTGTCCAAATTTCTTTACATTTTTTAACCTAATAAATGGTATCTGAAGTTGTGCACTGACAACTTTTTACCCCTGTTCACCCACGGACCCCCAAAAGATTAAATTTTCATCTGGATTTACCAATTTCTTGTGTTTTAAACCCCAAATATTCATTTTTTTTGTTTACATGCCATTTGTGGACATAGTAATCCAATTGGTATGAAATTTAAAATGTAGATCAATCAAGTATTTACCCTTACAGCCCCAAATACATTTTTAATTGCTGTCTGTTTTGCCCAAAATGCAAAACCACCTGACGCTAGCCGCCAGGGGGTGATTGACGAGTTTTCGACACAAGCGGTGCATTACTCAGCGGTGGGTAACAGGCTGCTACTTCAAACATAAACGGGCGTTTATTCGGGCAGCCAGGCAGGCATTTTGCTGAATACAATTGGGCGGTGATGACCTCAATACCCAGTCTGCAGAATATAGCAGCAGGGTTGCCAAATTAAAATTTCAATAAAAAGCCAAACTAAACCAGAAAAAAGCCAGACAAATTTAAATACATTTTTTATGCTCAAACCGTGTGAATAGCACAATGATTAATAAAAACAGCCGAAGGTGTTACAGTTTCCCCACAACCGGTTACTACTCGCAGAAAATACACAATTTGTATGATTTACAAATCACAGTTATGGAGCAAAAACCGTAAACTTCGCACACAAATACACGTTTTATGGAAAGCTTTTACGTGAAGTCACGGGGTGTGTAAACCCACAAGCCTAATCCAAACTTTTGTTGGCCATATGCAACACAAATAAAAAAGTATAAAACCACAATTGGGGGCCCTACTTTGGACACTACTGACTTAAGAGGTCCCAAACAAACTGGTGTGTTGCGGCCACATCTAAGCCAATCTGGCAACCCTGTATGGCAGCTGCACATGGGAGTTGTTTTTCCAATTTTTTTTTGCACGCCAATTTTTTTTTAAATTTTTTTCTCAGCACGCGAAGGTCAAAACATAAAACAATCTTTAAAACCAGCTGAATTAACGCAAAAAATACGATTAATGTGGAGCTTTTTATATTCACGATGAGCCGGGTGTTTTCACACTGATTCAGGATATTTTTCGACATATAAATGGATCCCATTGTAAAGGGGTATGGATTGACAGGGATTCTGCTTGTTATGGGTCCCTTTTCATTTTTAACCCCAAATATTAAGTTTTTTGTTTACATGAGTTTGTTCCCACGTTTTGGTCAACAAAGAGTTGTTCAAACTTCTTCTAAGTTTCACACATGATAGATGAGTATCTAAAGTTGTGCACTGTCAACTTTTTACCCCAGTTCTCCCATCGGTTCACCCACAGCCCCCCA
>QXVZ01021578.1:969-32044 GCA_008931825.1 Phallusia fumigata | reverse complement strand
CCAGCAGAAACAATCATGTCATAAATAGCACAGGACCCAATGTAATATAATGTGGGGAATATATCCTCTTAATATCGGGTAATAGTGTATGTAGAATGTCTACATATGGTAAGCCACCCTTGTAGTTTTAATTGTTTCGTATGGTGTTGGTGAATTAACTGCCTCTCAAAGCGAGACCCGGTATTGGTCTGTTTGCTCGCTTGTTAAACTGTACATAGAAAATGTGAACCGCGCTTCATCGTCGCATACTTTGTTTGATTCCATCCAGTTGTCCAAAAAGCAAGTAGATTGGCAAATCCTGAGTGTTATTTCGAAGTGTCGGGCATTCACGTACAGTTTGGCGCAATGCTTCTACATCCGATTAAAATGAGTTATCTCTTGTTTCTGAACTGAATTTTGCTTGCTGAAGCTGGGTGCTTGTTAAAGGCATTTTTCTGGAGAAACACTGCTTTGTGTTTGTTGGTCACCACCCGAGGAAACAAACGATTAGCTGTTTCTCTGTTCTGACCTGCCCATTAATAGCCAAGGCTTTTGTGGGTGTTTTTGTTTGTGACATTATGGTTCTTGTTGCTGCTCATGTGCGGCTTGCGATGGGTGTATGTTTAGGAGTATCTGTTTGTGAGAGCCTCCCTAAAGTTACCGAACTGACGAAGGTCGACAGCTTGTCTGCTAGTGTTTTACCTCCGTATAGGAAGTTCAGTAAGATGTTCTTTCTTTCGAAAGTTTGTTCGTAAGGATGGCCCAAGTATTTCTTACTGCAGTGTTGTGTATAGATAGTGCACACAAAAAATATTAATGATCACTTCGAAGACAACATAAATGCTGTGAGACGGTATGATTGCACTTAAGAGCGCAATAATAGACAAATGACAACTTTGCAACATATACACGTTTTGTAATATCAGTTGGCAAAGCAATGTCGGGTTATAATGTTTTAATACAAAGGCCCAAAGGTACGTAGGACAAACAAAAAAATGGCTGAAGGCATATGTACATTGGGTATGGCAAATCTTGACCTGTTTTGCGGGGTACCAATTTGAAGTTATTGCCCCAACGTGATGTGCCTCGGGGGTGAATCTCCGGGATTCCTAATCACACGATGATTCCGCTTGTTACATCGTTGGTTTATTAGGATTTCAGTGTAAGAATATTTCCAGTATTTATTTGACATAATTACAGTTTATTCAAATAGAAGGTCATGAAAAACAATAACAATCATGAGTAATTTATTTGCAAGTAGGATAACAACATAAAAACTGATTGCTAACCCCTACTCTGAGTCATATCTAATTAAATCGCAAATAACTTAGAAGTTCCTTGCTTGACTGGTCTCTACGAGCTTATACATAAAACAAATAAGGCTTCCTAAATAACTTATACGTCGACAACGCGCTGAGTATTTTAACTAACTCTAAATACAGCGGCGCTCGCACCCTAACTACAGTCGCCTGAGAGAGTGTTGCAGCCCAGCTTCCATGTTATTTCGCCTGTCTAAATGTCACAGCCTGGCTTCCTCGTTTTCTGGTCTATCTAGGTGGCACCTAGTCTAAGTTTTTAGTACGAATAACGTGTGGCCGAAAATGGAGCGGTTGATATACAGGTGCTAGCTGTTTTCTAGAATATTGTAGAAGAACCGGCGAAGCAATTTAGGTTGCGACGTGTGTTGCAATAATGTGTCTCTCTAATTGGCTTTTTTTCTGAAATATTGTGGAAAACACAGGCGACCTAGTTTAATGGTGACCCTGTCGTGGTACTGTGGTGCTCTTAACTGGTATATCTGTGTCCAGTTTGGTATGATTGTCTTGCCGCAGCAGCAACAGTGCCGCACGATATCAGTCAAATAAATTTAGTGCAAGTTCGCTGTAATTTAGCCCCCGAGACATACCAACCATAATACTACATAAAAGCTTACTGAAAACTTCAATGAGAGTGCTAAAAACAGTGAACTTGTGAGGGATTTAAATTCTGTGTGGGGAAATCAAACAGCTTTTAAAAACGTTAAGTGGTGTACGTTAGGCTTTTAGGTAACGAAAGCGATGTTTTTGGTACTTAATTGTAGTCAACCCCCGGCCCGAAGTGCTTTAGATTACCATAGAAATATATGTTTGGATCCTTATTTGATACTGGTTGTAGGTAGCATTGTTTACAGGAAGTTTTAGGAAAGTTAAGCACTGCCCAAAGCAATAGAAAATCAATGTTCCAACAATTAAACTGAAGCGCTTAAAGGTTGGGGAGTCGTTTACACCAAATTTATTCAAGCGGAACCAAATAATTTTACCAACTCAATAAAGCGTGTTTAATAGAGGGCCTATTTACAAACAATGGCTGTTTCCAAAGTAGCCGACTGACACCAAAAATGTATGTGGGTAAGCTTTGTCAATACATGTTGCTGCAGCGCGTTCGACCTTGATCCACCAATTGCGCCCTTAACATTTTTTACGTTTTAAGGTTGCGCAGCTATTTCCAGCCTGGTGATTGATTTAGTGCTATTATGTCGCTATTTTTTCTTTCACCAAGCGAAATAAACTCAACTCAACATTTGGTGAATCAAACCGTATAGCAGACAATAAAATCAATTTGGAATGTGGTTTCAAACACTGGTAGTAAGGTCTGCAAACACGATTGCAAAAATTATATTTCGACATATCGTTTAGTACTACAATGTTTACGGATGCAAGTTGTTGAGGAAAATAACAAACAACGACGTTACAGAATGTACATTGTGATTCAACGAGTGTGAGTACGATGCTGCGTTAATCATCGTGCACTTTAATTAAACTGTATTTTAAGTGCTTTAGTTTGTTTTCGGGCAAAATACAGGACACTGCGAGAAATCAACCTCGTTTGGTCAAAGCGACTCCCTGCCTTGTGTGAATGTGATGCGAGCTGCTGTGTCGTAAAAAGCGAGGAAGTGAGTTCCGGAAATTACGTGCATGTTGTGCGTGGTTGCATGCCAGGCCTTCGCTGTCCCACTTCTCGTCATCGTATCAGCACTTCAGCATGAATCACTGTCTAGAGTATATTCTGAAACACATACGTATTTGGGAAAGTGTCACTATGGTTGGCTTAAGGTTGTTCGCATCAGTCATTTGTTTTTCATCCTTTGGCTTTTTGTTCAGCTTTGGGTGTGATGTACCGAAAAACTGTAGGCTGTATTACAGACTCAAGACCAATCTTAATGCATTATTTATTTAAGTGTTAGTTAAATAGATTTTCTGTCTTAATACAGTTTCGAAGCTTAGATTGTGTTTGTCCATAATGGTTAAAATGCCCCGGAACAAGGAAGTTTCGTGGCAGCAAAGCTATTGTGTTTGTGTAAGGCATCAGGAAATGCCATCATCACTTTTAATATAAAAACCTTAAAAGGCTACTTCCTCTACCACCAAACTGACTTGAACAGGGCTCGGTTTGATTTTACAGGTGGTAGTCAAGTAAGACTGAGATGTTGGTATTTGATTTAGTTATATTGCTTGCCCTCACCAAATTTGCTGTTGCTCAAACAACAGGCAAGTCATTTTTGTTGTAGAAAACAAGGACCTTCCCAAACTAATTGAATATT
Source organism: Phallusia fumigata (assembly GCA_008931825.1). Taxonomy (NCBI): domain Eukaryota; kingdom Metazoa; phylum Chordata; class Ascidiacea; order Phlebobranchia; family Ascidiidae; genus Phallusia; species Phallusia fumigata. Next base: position 28,485 of record QXVZ01021578.1, on the reverse strand, counting down.
TTATCCAGGCAACATCGATTCTGCGATAAAACAATGTGAAGATTCAACCATAGCAACATGTGACCAGTGCATAAAAACACACCCCGATTGTGCATGGTGTGCAGCAACACAAACTGGTGTGTCAATAAAACGTTGTCAGCACAAAAGGTAAAAAAAACTGTCCGACATTAAATAAATTATCGAAATACCTACTGCGCTAGGAGTTTGAATTATGAACCATATTTTCGATTTAATTTTAGTAAGATGAACTGCCCAATAGCGACGGAGATGCCCGTTGGATCTGTTAATCGCACAAAAAACACACCACTTTCGGAACCTAATCTTAACCAAAACCAATCGGCTGCTGTCCAACTTCAACCTCAAGAAATTAGAATTAAACTAAGAAAAGGTAACTGTTAGCAACTGTACTTAAACAGTAAGTAAAAAAGCTAAAATATTGAATTTGTTTCCAGGCGAATCAAAAAAGTTTAATGTTACGTTCCGAAAAGTTGAGGATTATCCAGTTGATTTGTATTATTTAATGGATTTGTCTTTTTCCATGCACGATGATTTACAAGTTTTGCAAGGTCTTGGTGCGACTTTGGCACAGGATATAAAGAACAATGTTACTAGCAACATCAAGGTAGATATCTTTTAATCATTACAGCTCATTTATTGAAAATAAAGCAATGAAATGTGAAACCTACAAGTAAAAATGCACATTGAGCCCTTTTTAAGAACCAAAATACAAATTATTTTGAAATTCAGTGTTAGTCCAAAATCTTAACGCTAATTTCATTTCAATTTAAAATTTTGCACAAACTTTGGTGGCACAAAAATACCAAAAACTTGATTGCATTTTTGTATTTTGTACTTTGGCAGATGGGTTTTGGCACTTTCGTGGACAAAGTGATGATGCCATTCGCAAGCACAGTGCCGCAACAGTATGTTTATGCTTGTTTTTGGGGGCTTTCTAATATTTTGTGCTTTTTATGTGTTGAAAGTTCCCCGTAGATTACAATCACATACTAAAAATAACCGGAATATTGAAGAATATTGTTGCTGTGCAGTGCAACAATACATAACCATTGGCTTTGTGCAGGCAGTTTTACGATTAACCAAACATTTTGCAGATTAAAAAATCCGTGCGCGAAGAACCAACAAAATACTCAATGTGCTCCTCCGTTTGGATTCAAGCACCAACAGAATATATCTTCTCAATTGGAAAACTTTAAAAACAGCGTCAAAAATACAACTATATCTGGAAACATTGATTCACCTGAAGGCGGTTTTGATGCATTGATGCAGATTGCTGTTTGTTCCGTGAGTACCCACTTCCCCCCTAACCTATTATTTAAACGCTTATTTTTACCCTCTTAACCGTTTTAGAACGAAATTGGTTGGAGGCCTCAAGCCACCCACTTGGTGGTTGTCACAACTGATGCATCTTTTCATATGGCCCTGGATGGCAAACTTGCTGCTATACTTGAGGCCAATGACATGCAATGCCATCTTCAAAAGGTATTTTCTGCATACCAGTGAAATTCGTCTTTCTTATGTTGTATATAATTTTTAATGGCAAATTAACCAACCCGCCATGACAAGCCAGTAAATTAACTTTGGTATTAAAATGTGTCAAGCTATTCTATGTAAATTTTGATTCTATTTATTTACCTCCTTTCATGGACCGTTTGTGCACACACTGCTATAACTGGTCGTGCGATGATGCATATGTTTTACCTAATAGGGTTACAACAAGGAGCTACCAAATGACATTGTTTACTCGAAAAGTCAAGAGCTCGATTACCCATCGATTGGTCAACTTCGATCGGCATTCCAAGCCAATAAAATTCAACCAATTTTTGCTGTTACCAAAGAAGTTCGGTCTCTTTATGACGTTAGTGGTTACTACTCCATCTTAATGTGTAGGTAAGAGATTTAAACTTTATAATGACATGCTGTTTTGCTTGCAGGGTCTTAGTCAACTCATTCCTAACTCGTTTGTGGGAGAACTAGCAGCGGATTCGGGGAATATTATTACTATCATAAAAACAGCCTACAATGTAATTAAAATGGTATTTTGGTATCGTTAAGCTGGGCATACTTATTCTAACTTATGTATTGATTTTATTTAGCAACTAAAAGAAAAGCTAGAAATGACGCTTGGAGACAATAAACCACCCGAGATTGATATTAGCTACCGTGTGTTTTGTCCAAATTCCACGACTTGGAAGGATAATGGGGATCTTAGTTGCGATCAAATCAAGATTGGCAGTGAGGTATTTTGAGAGGGTACACTGACATTTACAATGTATCCTTTGTAAGTGCCATTTGTACACATGTGTGAATAACAGCGCATTAAAATAAAGTTATATGTTAGAATAACACGATGCTTTGTTCGCGTGAAAGGTTAAGAACAGCAAGTACCAACACGATCGTTGTTACGCATAACATCGCATGACTTGTTATCGTATAACTGATTCTATCCTTAGGTATTTTATGAATTTACTGTGACGGCTACTGATTGCCCAACAAGTTCCTCCAATCAACCTGTCATATTTACATCCAACTCATTGCAAGAAGACGTCAAAATATATTTTGGTATTTAATACAACTTCTAGAATGTAATAATACCCAGCTTTATTATTTGTCATTTAAATGCATGAGTCGATGTTATACTTAAATGTTATAATTTTTAGATTTATATCACATGCTACTCCTACCCAAAAAGGTGACATAAAAATATATTTGTCTCATAGACTTTCTCTGCTCGTGCGATTGTTCACAAACGCGCACTCCACAAAGCTCAAACTGCAGCACGAACGGTACGCTGGTGTGCGGGGTCTGCGAGTGTGATTCTACCCATGAAGGTGCAACATGTCAATGCTTAAGGGACAAAATTGACCAGTCGGTTGTGGAAAAGTGTCGTAAAACCAAACTTAATAGCGATCTTTGCGAGTAAGTTTTACATATTATAAGTTGAAACTAAAGCTAATTTAATTTTGGCACATGTAGAGGACATGGTAAATGTGAATGTGGAAACTGCTTGTGCAACGATGGATATTTTGGACCTCACTGCGAGTGTAGCAACAACGGGTGCCCCTCCAGTGATAACAAAATTTGTGGCGGTAAGATGTCTGTGGCAACGCAACATGCAATTAATAGAATCGGCCCTTATGAAAAAACCGACTTTATTGATTTTCTGTTTAGGACCCCTACAAGGCACTTGTTACAATTGTAACAACAACCCTACATGTAATTGCACTAATGGATGGACCGAGTCGAAAATAGGAACTTGCACCTGTCACGAAAATCTGTGCAAAATGAACGCAACTGAAACAAGTCTTTGCAGTGGAAATGGCATTTGTGAATGTAGCAGATGCGTTTGCAATTCGGTAAGTTTACAAAAATGTGAGAAAGTGTGGTTTCACTAGTAATACCACAGTTATCAGACCCCAACCTTTTTAGACTTTATGGGCCGGCCAATATTGTGACAAGTGCATTGATCCGAAGTGCAAGCCACCACAGGAACCTTGCAACACACAAATTGCCCTATGCGCCTCCTGTTTGAACAATGCTCAGCAGATGCGTCACGTGAGTGCAATTTATTTTCGGAAGGTCGATTGTTCAGTGTTTTTAAATAGTCCAGAAACTTTTTTGCAGGATGCCACACAAACGTGCAAACAACAGTGCAACGGGACCAATTACTACTTGGACAACACAATACCGAACTGTGGCCAATGCACCAGTGATTGTCACCCAAAATGCAGTGAAATAGACACGTAAGTAGGCAAACAAAAGTATAATTTTCTACTAAGATTTTAAATCTGTTCGCTGTCACACAGCACTAAACTTCCTCCGACACTTTGCACACAACCACGGACTGACTCGCCATGTACCATCAAATATCAAGTAGTATGGAGTAAATCTGACAACGATTATTTGTTATTGGTTAAGCATTACAATAAAGATACAGGTAAGTGCAAATATTTTGGCATGGGCAGACACTTGTTTGCTCAACAAGTATAAATAAATTGAAAAAAGTGTGCTCAATGTGAAAACAAAAATCATATTTCAAACCTTAGTTATTTCATGATGATAACTGGTTTCTTGCCAACATCCAAACAACCTCGTCTTTTTACTCTGTGAAAAGTGATATTTGTAGCGTCATTGTGTAACAAACAATCATAATTTGGCCTCACAAAAAGAAGGAGATAATTTATCTATGTTGTTTGTTTGTAGATTGTCCCCCACCAACAAATGTACTACTAATAGTGTTACCAATTGTCATTGGGATAGTGGTAATTGGAGTGATCGCCTTGATTGCATGGAAAATCTATCAAACTATCCGCGACAAAAGGGAATGGGTTAATTTTGAAAATGAAATGAAAAAGTCAAAGTGGACCAAGGTAATTTGTTTTTGTAATATTTTGTCCATCAAGTNTGGAAAATCTATCAAACTATCCGCGACAAAAGGGAATGGGTTAATTTTGAAAATGAAATGAAAAAGTCAAAGTGGACCAAGGTAATTTGTTTTTGTAATATTTTGTCCATCAAGTAAATTTAGCGTAGCTATTTATAATCTACGCGAGGTGTTGCTAGCGAAAAGGTAAAATAGTTTAATTTGCTGCATAAACTGACAAATGAATAGCACATTTTCAAAAAAATATGCTGTGCTGTCTGTGACCGCCTAATGTAGACCTCTACCAAATGTGGTTCTTAACCTTTTTCCTTGTCGGGAACCCTTTAAATCACCAACCTCGTTTTCTCCTACCCCCTTCTGTTATTTGCAAATAGTAATTATTTATTCATTTTTATTAACAAACAATTTATTGTTTGGGTGTTATTGTATCTATACAATTGACACAATGATTCAGAATCCTCGTATCCACTAGATACATATATTGTACCCATTAGGGATATGGGTATCTTTGGTATTAACCCCTGTCTTAGTCCATCAAGCAGCGAACTGAGTCATTTTAGGTGACAACAGCTCTCACGCTCACCAATAGTTAAACCAGAGGGTCTCAACTTTTATATCACATTTTTCCTTTCGCTGCTTTTAAATAAAAATTACACGCATTTTTGTTAAAAAATTTGCTTTATTTGCAATTATCGAGCGTGTTGATGTTGAGTCTTGTTGACTGCATTGATTGCCACAAATGTTTTTAGCCCCACGGTAAGTGACATTTACACCAAAGTGGTAAATTTTCACTTGACTAAGACACCGTCTTGATTTTTGCTGCATGCTTCATGGTTTTGATTAAAAAATATTCACTGATGCAATCAAAAAAAACTTATGCAATCAAAAACGCGTTTCATAATGCAGGGGCAAAATCCTATATTTGAAAAGCCGTTCACTAGGTTTGAAAATCCAACATTTCATGGAAACTAAACGACTCGATCACTAGCTGCAAGGTGAGGGTTGTAATAATAAAGTCTTAGGGTTTTTACCTTTAAATATCTTGGGTCTGTATTTCAGATTAAGCATTTTGCTTGCAATTGCAATGGCGTTTGCCGAAACTCAGCAGCAGAACGCAGCGCTATATTATTTACACTGTATTCGATTTGTGATACTTTTTTTATTTTGTTGCATATACTGCACAGCCGTGCAAAAAAACTACATAGTGTAATGCGTTTCCTTGGATTATATTTTGCACCAAACGAAATGTTTGCTTTTAATGACAAAGGCGTATTTTAATCAGGATATTAATCCCGTGTTTCAAAAACCAACTTCAAGATTTGAAAACCCATCATACGGCGGTGATGAGCAGTAGATCGATTCATACGGTCAAATTCATCTTTTCTCAAATCTTTTTCTTGTAACACCCTCTAAAAAGCTTGGCTATTTAAAAAACCCCCCTTCATAAAATTTACCAAACGAATTTATTTTACCAGCATTTAAACCATGATCAGCATGTAAATAGAAAATAGGCAATGGTTTGGAAACATTTGACCAAATTACTTAAGAATTTATTTGACAAAATTTTTTTTAGATCTTGTATTTCTTTTTAACTGCCCAACTTTCTCTCAGCTCCAACCATTTGCCAATTTATTTTCCAGCGCCCCCTCAGTGATAGCAAACGATTCAAGGGGGACGCTGGCGCTCACGTTAAAAACTATTTGTCTAATTGCTACAGTTTTTTCAATAGTCAGCTTAAAAAAATCATGGATACTACGAACAATATTACCGTGGACAAAACCAACTGTAGTTAAATCTACAGCACAACACGTGCTTTTACGCGTTTTTCTTACCAACATACAATCGAATTTTTTTTTCAAATTTATTTTGTCGTCTCGTGTGTAGCTTTAGCCCTATATAATACTTCACTTTCACTGCCGTGTTTGTTGTGTCTATGTTCTGCTTGTTTGAATTTACAGCATGACAACGTTTCTTCCATTTAATCCATGACCAGATTTATTAAAAAATTTCAGCAATGATGCTATTTCTAAAGCGGGGCAGATCTAAAGGTAAAATGTTAATCGAGCCACAACTGTTTTCGGATGACATTAATTATTAAGCGCTGTGTGACGGCAACCTACAAGAGAGTCAGTTGGGCCCTGCCGGATTTTTCAAGGCGCCAATGGAAAGCTCGAATATCAAAAAGGGGGGATTCATAAATCGTTCGACTTTGGGTGTATGTACAATACTATAGACGTAAAATAAAAAAGACAAAGAATAAAGTAAGTGCAGAAACAAAAAATTCGAAACACGCAGTAAAACTTAATGTTTGAATACTAAGAGAATTGGTGTTCTGCAGGCAGTAATTAGGAGCAGTATAGCCCGGTTAAAGCTGCAAACAGCCCAATAGATTGCTGACTTAAACCTACGCCATACATGGTTTAACATACATTCAGTTGGACTGGTATTGATGATTTTTGTACAAATGGAAAAAAAATCAGCATATGCATCAGGTACAGGCAAATTGTTATCACGCACATACAATACCCAAAAAACTTATTGCGTAGTTGGGAATAAACGGACTGTCTACAGTACCAGGTTATTATACAATAATACAACAGAGCATTTCTGACAAGATTAGTGAATGATGACTGTACCAACTAACAAATTAGCTCACAAGTGCTAAATGTCGCTTACATGCATGATAAAATTTGTTAATATGTCTTAGAATAATCCCAGTTAAAAAAAAACAATTATACGTTTACCACAGAAATTCCCAACGTGGCACACAAAAGCAGTTTGACTTTATTTAGGTGGCAATTTAATAATAATAAAAAATAATTCACCAAAACAACCTATCAGGTACAAATATCTGTCGAAAACGTCTGTCCCAGCTCCTTAATATTGTTCTGTATCTGACACTGGAATGTATTAACCACGCGCTTCGGGCATCAAGAAAGGGAGACATATCACATGTATTTTCCATACCCGAACAGCCTAGCAAGGCTCATATGAAGAGGCAGAATTATGGACTAATGCTAAAGTCCAACAATCGTTCTTGCGAGTTATACAACCTAATCTTATGACACAACAAAACCAGTGCTGGAGAGACTCGAGTCAGTGATTCGACTCGAGACCGACTTGACTTGACTCGGACTCGCCAAACCCAAGAATTGACTTGACCTAAGACTCGAGTAAAATTACGACCGAATAGATAACGTAGTAAGCACGTAGCACCAAATGTGCGATGCCTATTTACAGGTATGTTTACAAATAATTTCTTTGTATTTATTCAGAATGTCGAAATAGACGAAAATCCTTTTTTGTTTAAATCCTCTTTATAAGTTTTTGATAGTTTTTAGTTTTTAAATGATAAGTTTTAACTAGTTACTTCACCACATTGTGGTTGTGGTCTTACATTAATGGAAGTTTTTATTACGCTAATCGGGGGAGGTATGGTACATATTTTCATGATTTTACAAACACATGCTAACATCAACGAACAATATGTTTGTTTGTTTTTATTGTCAACAAAGACAATTTTTGCGCATTCGATGCGTCATAACCTATTCTACATGAGTTTACCGATTGTAGCCCGCCATATGGGAGACTAAAATCTTAGACTTAGTACCTCATGGCTCCTACTCCGGTCACGATCTGACTATTCCTATATGTTTGCAACTTGTTTGCAGCCAATATACATTTTTACGAAACGTATTTTGTTTTGCATCATTGCTTCCACTGTTACTTATGTAATGTACGCTTATATAAGGCTACTACGGTCAACATATTTTGACATATCGCATATCCTGGTCACTACACCTGTCTCAACCATTGATTTTTGTATGAATGTTAATGCTGTGGTGACAGGACTAAGAGAATGGAACAACATTGTTCTTGTCAAATAAAGAGTAATTTTGTGTACTATTTACCAATTTTAAACAGCATTTGTTTGGTCAAAAATAAAGAATGATAAAAAACGCAATCAATGTGTTTTTGACAATTGTTCATTGTTAGACTTGATTTTATTTTTAATTCTTACTTGAACAAATCAAATCAAAAGCACATTCTAATCGTTTGCGCCTTCATAGTTACGCACGTGGTAAAAATTAACATTCCGTCAGCTATCGTTGCAGTTTGTATCAACCACGAACACATATCCCGGTTTACTGTTGCATTAAAACAATTTTAGCACTTGCACTTTTTAAATACTTTTGCAACAGTTGGACGATCGCAAACAGTTTTAACGGTGTTTCAAGACCGTCTCAGCAGAAATGTAACCCATTTTTGCGACATAAAAATCTATATTATGACGTCATTACAAAAGTACCCCCAATAACTTTAACGGATTTGCGCCAGTGGTACCAACACATTGATTGAAACAGACTATCAAAATTTAATGTTAAACCACAAGTTGATTGTTTCAGCAGGGGCGTCGCGATGACAACATGTGGCCATGCAGGCCAGAGTGATGTGTCCAACAACGGTTTTTCAAAACATCGACGTATGGCGACGCCACCATGTGCAGTCCAGTGGTCGTGGCTAATGAATGTCCTGGTGTGTGCTATTTCGGAGCGTCCAACTCTTTATTAGTACGGCTTGGCCATCTGATCAGTAAGATGCGAAAAATGGCAGAATCGCCGTGCGTCGCGCGTTATAAATAATGTTATCCTTTACCAAGGACTGTAGCACGAATCATTCGGTTACAGTCTAGATAGGGTTTAGCATACACTGCAAAACTTGTGTCCAGTATTTTTCGGATGTAAGCAGGGTGCCAAAGCCCTTTTGTTGTTCGGTCATCACAAGCTTTAATTCAGTATGGCTTGGTTAGAACACATCAAGTGTATTTCATTTACAGTGTTTTCCGGGGCCGCAGGAAAGACTTGGATCTAATCCACGATGCCACTGCTATTTTTAGTAGATACAGGTTTGAGTGGTTCAAATTGTTTTTTTCAAGGCTGTTATCGTATTTAGCGCAGCAAGTAGGGATTTCCAACTAACAAACAAGCAGTTCACCGTGCAATTACGATGTGGACATATATGTAGTTATTGAAAGTGTATTTTGCAATTGGTTTACACAGTCAACAACTTGTAAAATGTTTGTTAAAACACGAAAACAAAATTCGTGCTGGGGTCCACCCAAAAAACTTCTTGTGTAGTCCTGAAATAACACGAAGCTTGTACCTAACGCCCTGCAGCTGAATCCCTGGGATTGTTTGATGCAAATGCACCTCGAAAATACGTCTTTCAAAAATCTATTTGCACAAAACCAACGGTGAGAAGTTTTGCAGTAATGTGTCGGGCCAAAACTAGATTAAAAGCTAAACAAGTTTAGCCCTACACTGTTTCCAAATAACATTTATTGCTGCAATTCACAACGCAAACAAACCTCATTTTTTCACAACCTACAGGAAGATACAAATAAGTGCACCAAACATGAAGAAAACTGCACAAATGAAAACCAGTGTTCATCAATCCCAGATAAATTTGAAGGTATTTGTTTTCGAATATCATATCGTATTAACTAATGGGTGTGCATTGTACAGAAGGCACTGTATTACAAAGTCACATGAAAAGCTATCATAGTTTACTACAGCAATATAAACCAATCAATAATATGAAGAGCACCAGTTTTTATGAAGATGAATCAGCGCATTTAAATGAAATTTATCATCCAGGTTTGTTATACATGGCTTACTTGATAAAATACATGCTTTGTCTCACTAACATTAAAATGAAACACACTTAAGACAATATTAGAGTGAAATAATAAAATTTAACAACAGGTCATAGTGGCTATGGATTGGTGTCATTGCCATCATCAGAATCTGACGAGTCAGCAATCGCACCAATCTGTCTTGGCATGGAAAATATTGCAGCTGATGTGGTGTTTCCACTGGGTGCTGATATACTACTAGGGTTTGTTACAACATTATAACACACATCACAAACACGCAATGGCTTGGCAGATTGGTGTTGGATGATTGCCTTGTTAGATGAACATGAATTACACACAACATAACCACACTTTCTACAATGATGTCTTCTTTGAATTGTAGAAAAGTGGGTTTTATGACATCTCATACATTCTTCAGCCTCTGCATCGGGCACCCATGCTGGGGCACTTTCCAAAACATTTCCATCCAAGCCTAAAAAGTATTTTACTAGGTTTGTAAAATCTCAACTGGATGAATTTTTGCTAAAAAAATAGAGTTCTAACAGTAAAGGCCTATTTACACTGTGTTTAGTGGTGCTTAACCTAGCCTTACTTTGCGACCCCTTCCGTTTACACAACGATTTTCAGTGCATACCTGACCTTACTAAATCCAATGCACGATGTCATGTCCGACCATAAACTTAAAACTACCATATAAATTTATTGTTGGATTACCTAACATTTTTCAGTTGATTGGATTTTAAAAAATGNTAGCACGAATCATTCGGTTACAGTCTAGATAGGGTTTAGCATACACTGCAAAACTTGTGTCCAGTATTTTTCGGATGTAAGCAGGGTGCCAAAGCCCTTTTGTTGTTCGGTCATCACAAGCTTTAATTCAGTATGGCTTGGTTAGAACACATCAAGTGTATTTCATTTACAGTGTTTTCCGGGGCCGCAGGAAAGACTTGGATCTAATCCACGATGCCACTGCTATTTTTAGTAGATACAGGTTTGAGTGGTTCAAATTGTTTTTTTCAAGGCTGTTATCGTATTTAGCGCAGCAAGTAGGGATTTCCAACTAACAAACAAGCAGTTCACCGTGCAATTACGATGTGGACATATATGTAGTTATTGAAAGTGTATTTTGCAATTGGTTTACACAGTCAACAACTTGTAAAATGTTTGTTAAAACAGGAAAACAAAATTCGTGCTGGGGTCCACCCAAAAAACTTCTTGTGTAGTCCTGAAATAACACGAAGCTTGTACCTAACGCCCTGCAGCTGAATCCCTGGGATTGTTTGATGCAAATGCACCTCGAAAATACGTCTTTCAAAAATCTATTTGCACAAAACCAACGGTGAGAAGTTTTGCAGTAATGTGTCGGGCCAAAACTAGATTAAAAGCTAAACAAGTTTAGCCCTACACTGTTTCCAAATAACATTTATTGCTGCAATTCACAACGCAAACAAACCTCATTTTTTCACAACCTACAGGAAGATACAAATAAGTGCACCAAACATGAAGAAAACTGCACAAATGAAAACCAGTGTTCATCAATCCCAGATAAATTTGAAGGCATTTGTTTTCGAATATCATATCGTATTAACTAATGGGTGTGCATTGTACAGAAGGCACTGTATTACAAAGTCACATGAAAAGCTATCATAGTTTACTACAGCAATATAAACCAATCAATAATATGAAGAGCACCAGTTTTTATGAAGATGAATCAGCGCATTTAAATGAAATTTATCATCCAGGTTTGTTATACATGGCTTACTTGATAAAATACATGCTTTGTCTCACTAACATTAAAATGAAACACACTTAAGACAATATTAGAGTGAAATAATAAAATTTAACAACAGGTCATAGTGGCTATGGATTGGTGTCATTGCCATCATCAGAATCTGACGAGTCAGCAATCGCACCAATCTGTCTTGGCATGGAAAATATTGCAGCTGATGTGGTGTTTCCACTGGGTGCTGATATACTACTAGGGTTTGTTACAACATTATAACACACATCACAAACACGCAATGGCTTGGCAGATTGGTGTTGGATGATTGCCTTGTTAGATGAACATGAATTACACACAACATAACCACACTTTCTACAATGATGTCTTCTTTGAATTGTAGAAAAGTGGGTTTTATGACATCTCATACATTCTTCAGCCTCTGCATCGGGCACCCATGCTGGGGCACTTTCCAAAACATTTCCATCCAAGCCTAAGAAGTATTTTACTAGGTTTGTAAAATCTCAACTGGATGAATTTTTGCTAAAAAAATAGAGTTCTAACAGTAAAGGCCTATTTACACTGTGTTTAGTGGCGCTTAACCTAGCCTTACTTTGTGACCCCTTCCGTTTACACAACGATTTTCAGTGCATACCTGAGCTTACTAAATCCAATGCACGATGTCATGTACGACCATAAACTTAAAACTACCACATAAATTTATTGTTGGATTACCTAGCATTTTTCAGTTGATTGGATTTTAAAAAATGACATTAGCATGAGATAAAAGGCCACTGCATACGAAATTTTGTAGAAGTTAGAAATTTGGAGTTCGAAAAAGCCTGCATAAATATAAATTGAAGATATTAGCTCTTCCAAAATTAATGGAAAAGCAACCAAAAGATCATGCCAAAAGATTTAGAAGTTGTAGGGTGCATCCAATCCTACAAAAACGCAAACAAGATAGTAAGTAGTAATAAGTAATTAAACTTCAATGATTCTTTCTTGACCAAAACATGGGAACAAACTCTTGTGAGAAAAACAGAATTTTGGAGGTTAAAAAGGTAAAAAATGGGTGAATCGAAACAAACGTCACAAAATACATTACAATACATTGCATTGTACCAGCTATCAAAATAGGAAACTTCTAGGTGACTTACTTTGTTAAATATTGCCGTTTTAACAAATTTACATTTTGGGAGGCTGTGGGTGAACCGATGGGTGAATTGGGGTAAAAAGTTGACAGTGCACAACTTCAGATACACATCTATCATGTGTGAAAATTTGAAGAATAGACAGAAAAAAAAGAGTAAAAACAATATGTGTCCACTTCGTGGAAGGGGACGCATAATGATTTTTGCATGAATGGAAATTGTAATTATTTAAGATGAAAAGTAAAATCAATGCATTTTTACCTGCTTTTCTTCTTTCCTCCTCAATGCATCGATTCATATGCGTCATCCACTCTTGCTTTTCCATTGGCGTTTGAGCATACACAGCAAAGGTCTTAGACGGTGATATTATTAACCAACCATTTCTAAGATCATTTCCATCATTTACTTCTACGGCGGAGGATGTGTCAGGTATTTCTTCTACTCGGACATGTTTTAGGTTAAGGATATGTTGTTTGTTGTATCTGAAAGGTTCCATTGTTATTGTAGTACAAACAAAAAAATAAAAGTATTTACTGTACAAACACAAATTCCCCATACATTAGAACTATTTTACATGTAACAAATAAATTTAGCACAGTAATTTAAAACGCAGAATAAAAAGTTACCTCTTTTTGGCAATTACAATGTTTCCATAAACAATGATGTCATTAAATAGGAAAAACTGCCGCTGCTTAGGCTTTTTCCTACATAATTTGGTTAGCACCCCTTCACCAACAAGGACTCGTGACGGGTTGGCCAAAGACTTTCCTGATGATCCAAAACATGTCTCAACATGGCTTATTCGACGAGCATTAATTTCAGTATTAGCAAGTCTATCAACCATTATTTAAATGAGGCAAAACTGCAGAAAAGTTAGCAAATTAGTGAAAACATGAAAATCACATGTTGAATTTTGGAGGTGTGCACGTTATTAATGTGTAGTGTTTAACAGGGTTACAACATCAAGTGGTTGATCAAAACGCTACTGTTTCACCAAATTACTATCATGAAACACTTTTTTAACATGGTGTACTTCTTCTGGGCTTGGCATGTGATCACCAGTTACTTTGTTTAACTCTATTGGAGCACGGGAATGGTTTTTCATTTGAGCACGAGCCATGTTATAGTCTCCAGAATCAAAATATTTGCATGTTTTATTTCCAAGTCTTTGCTGAAGCAGGTTGTTCCCTTTCTTGGATTTTAAGTTCCCATATTTTGCTGCTAGTAATTTTTCCTGCTCCTTTTCAACATTCAAAGGTTTTGGAGGAACTTTAAAAACTGTTTTTTCTTTGTGGACATCTACATTTTGGGTGCTATCCATGATAATTTGCCAAATTTTTACAAATGTAAATCTTAAACATAGGCAAAAAAATAATTAGAGCCAAAAATAGTGCTACAGGACATGTGCATTATTAAACATTTTCAAAATAGAATAACTATATTTTATCACACAAAAACTAGACAATATAACCTAACAGTCAAAAACTAAAAGACTTACCATACATAGACATTCTGCATACACTATTGCAATGTTGAAAGAGAAAATGATTATATTCCCTATACAAATGCATGGGTCTCCCTGCTACAAAGTTGTAACTTAGGGTTTTTCTGGATATATTATGCCACATTCTAGGATTTTGCAAAGAAATCAGTGGACCACAATGACATGTTATACAAACTGTCCAAGTTAATTCAGTTGGACATTCTTTCACAATTTTACTTATTCTAGGGGGGTAGCAGGGTAACTGCTCGGGCTCTAGGGTTAAGTACAGCAATTACTGTACCACTATGGCATGGTATACAAAGTATCCCAATCTGATCTTGTTCGGACATTGTTCAGTAATTTGAAAAATTTTAGGGAATTAGAGGGGGTAACCACTGGGGCTATATGGAAAAATGTACCAATCAATAGCCCAACCGAATATCTACAAAAAATTTCGTCCTGATCAGATATTGTTGGTTAAACCACTGGGGCTATGAGGTCAAACGAAACAGATGAAACAACTCCATGATCATAAACAGCATTGAGTGTTTAACCCACATCCACCAAATATTGCAAAACGACATAAACAAGCTCAGGGAAAAAAAGGAAACAAGTTAGAAACTATATTATGTGCCCCTTTAGTAAAGGGTACATATGCCATTACTCAATTTAAAAAGTAAGGTGGCATTCTCCATATTCACATTGCACATACACTTCAACCCTTTAAATGATATTTTTCAAGTTCACCATTTTCTATCTTAACAATTTATATTTTTAATATCTGCATTACTTTGCACCTGCAATTGCTAGTTGGTAATGCCGTTAATAGGCCAGGGACAGTTTATTATTCACTACTTTATTTTACATTGTGTCCCATAGTTACATATGCTATTTATGGCATGATTGTTTCTGCAGGCAGAAATGCATGGGTCCCCACACATGCAAAGTTGTAGATTATGCATTTGTCAAGATACATGTCAAAATTGTAGCAGTTATTTTAAATTAGTTTTATTTAATCTGTTGAGTAGTTGATTATAAAAATAACTAGGAAATTGCAATGACACACCACTGTGGCCAAATCTACAAATCATATAGATGCAGCAGTTTAACTTTTAGGGCTTTAGGGGTGAACCCAGCAAGGTTTCATCATGGCGTGTTTCTCTTAAAAAGAATCGCCATATTTTAGGGAGCTAGCAGGGTAATTGCTGGGTCTGTGAGGTTAAACAAAGACATTGATACACCATAGGGGCATCTTCGACAAATTGTGTTAATTTTAATCAATTTGGACATTGTTTGACCCATTTTAGGGTGCTATTCGGGTAACCACTGGGGTATGGCGTCAAATTATTAATTCAATACACTGCAATGCCATGTTCTACAAATTGTGCCAATTTAAACGAATTTAGACATTGTTTAAAAATTTTATCCATTTTTGGTTGCTAGTGGGATTATGTGGTTAAACAAAACAGATGACACATTACAATGACCATTTCTGCCAGCTGTGAAAGTTTCATCCAAATCCGTCAAACATTTCATGTTAAAAATGCATGGACACTCTGCAAAGGAAGAAAACAAATACAATTTGTGTCCTATTATTGGGAAAGGGCCCAATACCAATAAAAAAACAACAACATCCAACCAAATTATTACCCAACCAAGCTTTTTACAATCTATATGGTAAAAGTATGATTTAAATTCTATAGCCACAAAAACAAATACATTGACCTGCAGTAACTTTTAGTAACCTCCAACAAACCAGACTACAAACTTTAAAAAGCCTTTCCCAACTGTTTCAGTGACATGCTTCCAAATTCAATAACAATGTTTTGCCTTTTGACAGGCCATACATTCTACTGTACTGCAGAGAACTACTGTAAATAGTGATACCCGTCAATAATTCTCTTCATGGTGCATTTTTTCCGTTTGGGGCAGAACAGTGAAATTGGCAACATAATATTTAAATTTACTATTCAGCCTCTGCATGGTATTTTTGTAAGCATTGGATAATGAAAAGCTGATTAGCTAAAACACCTGGTTTTAACTTGAATCTCGAAACAGACAAATCAAGGCAAAAGCATGTGTACATGTATAAGCATGTTTTCCAACTGCAAAGCAAACTGACACTCAAAACTGCAAACAACACTAAAATGCATTTACCTGAGGCATGGCACAACAACAAATTCTTACACCAAACTGCGTTGTTTATTCCCAACAACTGCTTACTGCTAGGAACTTTGTTCGTTGCATTGTACTCGACAGTTCACAGCAATATAACATTGTAGAACTCACTGCCAATAATATCCTTAGATGACATTACAGGCAACTGTCATGTTTGACACACAATGATTTTTGGGGGTTTAGTGCAAAGCCTATATTGTATCAATAAATTCGTTTTATTTACAAGGAATTTTGACGTCACTGGGTCAGCAATGTGTTACATTTAGGAAATTTTTCCGACCAACCACTTTATGTATAACGTCAGGCTTGAAATAGATGTATTTGAATCATCTTTGTTTTATCCAAATAAATTTGTCAGTCCAATTGAGTCCGGGCCGGATTTACCAAAGTTTACTGTAACAGATTTCAAATTTTTACATTTTGGAGGCCTGTGGGTCAACCGATGCTTAGCTGGGGTAACAAATGAGTGCACAACTTCAGATGCTTATCCATCATATGTGAAAATGTGGAAAGGAATTTGTGATGACTCCTTATTGACCAAAATGTGTAAACAAACCTGTGTTAGACAGAAAAAAATATAAACAATATAGGTTTTACTTTAGAAAAGGGCCTTACAATTACAAACTAACCCACAGCCTAACATCTTTAACCGCAAACAAAAATAGTTTTGGGGAATAACAATCTCCCTCAAAAACAATTTTGTTAATTGATTTGTTACATTTTAATTTAAAAGTCTGCATAGGTTACAGTCTAGTGTACTTTCTTGAACGGGCGCAATAACTTATTCGTCTATGTTATGCACATGGGTCTGGTGTACTTTCTTGACCAAACGCATTAAATCCTTCGCCTATGCAAATACCCCAATGCTCTTTATATGTATTGAAGTACATCATGGGCCTGTCACACACATAATGAAGTCACTATGACGTTATCACAGAAATATATGTAGCAATGAAAAAATACGACTTTTCGAAATACAACACGTAGCGAGCTAAAAATTCACACGTTACGTCATCAATAGTTCACATGACGTCATACGAAAAATGACGTCCTTGGCACAAACATAACACTACTTTTTTAACTTTAAAGTGACTTGATAAATCGACGCGGCGGGCAAACGCACTAGTATCTAGTATCACCTTTTTACCGCTAAGCCGAAATAAGGTACAATCCCAAACAAATGTTTACACATCATTTTGACAAAAAAATAGTTTTGGGATCATGTTGGGATCACTGTCAGTGATTGGGATGCACTAGTGCTTCAAACACATTTACGATTTATAATACGTAACATTGTTGTTTAACAAAAACATTATGACGTAAGATAGTTCGCACAAAGTTTAAGTTAACACCGGAAGTGTTCTGTGACGTCAAAACAGGTTGTTTGTGAACAATAGGACCAAGTTTGTTGAAAAAAGTAATTCTTTGTGATGATTCACTCAAAGTTTTAAATAAACACCGTAAGTGGTTTTACTGTTAAGCGGGATTCACACCAGTCATGTCACGAAGGTGTGATATTCTCGGTTGAAACGGCTGACGACACAAATCTGAATTAACTTTTCCGTCAGCCGCAACGCTTGTTGAGTTGTTTTCAGGTTGCAGAACTTTGTTTTTGTAGGTCGATAGTGCAAGCATAAAATTTTGCTGGTATAATTGTCAAAAGAAAACTCACGGCAGCACGTGATTATTTGATTTATTACTGAGTTTCACGTTGAACAACAACTTGCGTTGTGTAAAAGTAGTAGGGCCTACTAACTTAAATTCCCTGTCAACAATTTATCGACGCAGAGGCACTTAAATTGGCAAGCACATATTTTCTTGCCAATAAAAATGATTTGTCGCAACCGCATTGGTGGTGTGGCTGTGAAGTCCCCTGCCGCTTTGTCGCACAACCGCGACACCTACGCATCGCCATGCAGCTTCAATAAGTGAAAACTGAAGTTGTAACTGCCAATTTTTACCAACCAAAACTTCATGTTCAAATTGTTTGCCTATTTTTGTCGTATTTGCTTACACCCGATTAACCTACGCTTTACCTACATGCATATGCGTATTGTATATGTATCTAATAGTGAAACTAGTAGCCTAATATACCTACTAATAGGCTAACTTTCTGATTTTTGGTCGAAATAACAATTAACTTAAATTGTTTTAAATACAAGTAAAATATGTTAGTTTCAGTTTTGTTGAAATTTTAAACACAGTTGCATTCAGTGTGTTTTGAACACATTTACTTTTTTCACTTGTTGAATACAAGCATTGCGCCGCCGTAGGGCTCTTTCGTCAATCAAATTCTTGACACAATGTTGAAAAGATTTGTTGAAACCTCAATTGGGTTTTGTCTCCTACAATGGTGATTAAAGCCGACATTACAACTTGCCAATACTTGCAAAAAGCACGAGGTTTTGAACAAGTTAACTTGAAACAAGAGCGAACATCATCAACGCACTGTGGAAATGCAGCACCCCCTATTTTGTTCTTGATATTATCGACAACATTCAATACAAGTCCCCATTTCTTCAATTATTTCTTTATACTTGTAGAAGTACCATGTTTAGTCGTTTTGCTCAATGTCAGTTACCATCATACCACTTAAGAATTCACTATGACAAAAAAGAATTCATAAAAGCCCAGGTTATAAAAAATACAAAAATCTTTGTGTGAAACATGTGCGCTTCACAGATCCAGCTGCGTGGTGTTTGGCTGCTGTGCGTATAAAGGTATGCGAGGCTGAGAGGGAGAAAGAGCACTGTCGCTCTCGCAGTGCCGACCCTGGCCTGGCGTGCTGGTGGAAGGTAGCGTTTTTGTTCTCCGCGTGTTTTATGCTTAAAACCGCTTCCGATTTTTTTGAAATGAACATCATGCTTAAACTGTAGGTTGTTCAAATAAAAAAATGTTTGACTTGTTATGCTAGGATTTTATTAGGTTTCTGATTAAATTTGCTTATTTTTGCCTGCTTAACCGTTTGCTTTTTCACAACATTAAAACAAAGGTTAAAAATTTCTGGAGCAACACTCCCACTAATTTTAGCGACGAGCCGCCACTGGGAACAGTAAGGTTAGGCTCTATGGACAAGTTTCGGAAGACAAAAATCGACTGTGCCTAGAACATTGACATTCTATCAACGGGAAACTAGGACGTCACAACCTCAAAAAAAATACGAATTTCCGTCTAAAAACCGTTTATATTCAACCAAACTTTTACCCCAAACGTTGCGACCTAATATGTCACGCCACACCGTCTACGTGCTAAAAAGGTGGTTTCAACTCACGCTAATTTTTGTAAGTAGGTCTTAACCGCCACTTTGAAAATTTCACGGATGGGTCACCCAATTACGTTACATAGGAAAATTGCCCGATAAATAAACATGGTCCCGGTCAAGAAGACAAAATGAAATTTACCCCAAGGTGAAACTTTTTTATCGAATAGGCTAGTATTATTGGAATCAGATATTTTGTATTACTCACCTTCCGTCACAAAAAATTGTAATGATTGGACTTGCTATATCAATCTGTTATTTAACTTACTACTTTTTAACTAACTGAATCTCAAATAAATTTTAACATGTGTATTTTTGCGATGTATTCTACAAATAAGCAATTTTCTGACAAAGCAGATTTTCCAAATATCTTCTTGAGTGTTAAAATTTTAAACGACCATCATCCTTGGTGCGATCGACATTGACATTAGTTCCTGAAACAGCAGCTTGCAGGCGTAAGGCAGTCGGACCTAGTGAAAACAAAAATGAAACGAACTTAGTTACATTAACAAACATCTGTGTAGAATCAAAAGTTTCAGGTTTTTTTCTTTTTGGGCGTCCAGCGTGATAGAATAACGCTTTTTCATTAGTTTGCTGTTGCATGCCGATTAGCTATATTATTATTACGCGAATGAAATTGAAACACACATCAACACAAATTGGAACTGCTAAATGTTTAGTTGATTTGTGTAACTATTCAGATGTAAGTGCAGTAAACCAACCAATTATTTGAGAGGGATGTGATGTTAATAGTAAACTGGCTTTCGTCATATTGCGGTTCTAAATACACTGTTACCCAATTTAAAGAGAATAGGTGATATTTACTACATTATTTAACATTTGGTTGCATAGTTACCTTGACTTCTATGACATGATTTTTGTGCAGATATTTTCTAGATACGTGTCAAAATGTGGGGTAACGGGCTTTGTTGTTAAACACAGCAATCAACTAATGGCCTTCTCTATTTTAACCCATTTTGGGGAACACACCACATTACCCAACCTAAACCGTATTAAAATTTCTTTTGAATTTAGGCATTGTTTAAACCACTGATGGGGACGTATGGTAACACTAGGACCCAGAGGTCCGCACATAAACTCGTATCAAGAAAACGCCTGTAGGGGCAGACAATGAGAAATAAATTGAGTGGAGTGTAGTTCATGAAAAAAAAGTTAAGTTACATAGACGAGGTACAATGGGTTTAAAAACGTTGGCACAGCATGTATGTTTTAACTGTTGATCTCCGTCAAACGCGAGGGGTCGTTGAAAGTTTCAATAAATTATAAGGATTCGCTGGCTAAAATGGTGAATACTGTTTCGAAGTTGTTTAGGCCATTTTATCTAGTCAGTGTATATGAACGTTTTCGGTGCAACCTTCTATTAGATCTGTAACCGAGGGAGGTGTGCCTTTCCACGTCAAAGCAATGTTAGACCTGCGGTCGTTATAGTTACGTGCGAAAAATGTAAAAAAAACGTGTTGACCATTGAAGCAAATCCGAGAAAATCTTTGCGGGAGACCTTTTTTAATTGTTATGCATACATTACGAAATATTATTGTCTCTGATGTCATACTATCCGTTTTTAATAAAATGCAACAAAACTACACCCAATGATCTTGCAGTTAGCTATTAGTGTACATATGAATGGGTATAAAATGCACAGCATTTATCCAATGTTTTTGAAACAAAACAACTTATTATGTTTAAGTTAGGCATATAAATTTCATGATTCGCCACACCTTATTTCCATACTTTGTACAGTTATATATGGTATTTTTCTCAACAAAACAAATTAATTTTTTCACAAAAAAGAAGGTGCTTATAGTTACATGCGAAGGGTGTCCATGATATTAAACAGATCAAAATGTTTAAGGTAGCAAAGAAATTACTTGTTCTTGACCTCTCTTAACTATAATTCATGAAATTGTGTGCAATTTATGTTACTGGTCAGGTTGAATGAAAAAAAAGTTCATCATGCAAAATTAGACACAACATGAAGGAATAAACTAGAGAGGTAGCAATCTTCAGATTGCCATTGTACATACACTATGACCACTTACATCATATTTTCCCAATTCGCCATTTCTGTTCATTACATTGGATATATACGTAATAATCGCATTATATTGGGTCCCCAATAATCTTGGAATTTAAAACATAATTGTTTCTACAAACATAAACGCATAGGTTCTCACACACATTCAATTTCTAATTGGTTGTGTTATGACAGAAAACGGGGCAACAAACTCTTAATGACCTCATAGAATAATGATCTATTCTGGCCAAATGGATGCGAAGTAGCAGGACTAATATTGAGAACAAATAAATAAAGTTGCTGTGATGCATGTTTTCAGATACAGATTTGGACCTGTAAGGTTAATTACTTGGCCATTTAGGCTAACATTTTAAACAAACTAATGAGAAGCACCCTATATATATATCTCCATTTTGAATTTGAATACATTTGGAACAGACCAATAAAGTAATTTAGAAAAAACGAAATAGGAAAAAATAAATCTAACTTTTTTATGCAAAATTACTTGCAGTTGACAAGCCTTGGAAAATAAAAAAGGGTACCTGTGAAATGTGAGTCTTGTTTTTGCATCCACGACATTCGAACGTGTGGGAGCGTAAATTAGCAATGGCAATCAACCCACACAAATTACAAACATGGACTCGATATGGATCAGAGGCTTCAAATAAACGCTCACGAAGAAACTGAGCAGCACCATGTGCAATTTGGCAATCTCTCTCCATTTCCCCAAACCTAAGACCTCCATCCCTATGTACATATAGCAGTATAATTATGATTAAAATATTGTTTTATCATAAACTAGAAAGGGGCTTTAACCATGTTATTCAACACACAATGTATTTCATCAAAAAAATACGGGTATTTACTAAATTGTTACACCTGGTTTTTCCAGTTACTTTTGCTTCTTATTAAATGATTGTTTCTGCAGGCAGAAAGGCATAACCTAATTATACAAATTGTTGTTGATTAGGATGTTGAATCAGAAATGAAATGAACACAATATGTGTCCTCTTCAGTAAAGGGGATCCAAAGCTATCATTTGATTCACCTTGAACGGCCTTCCATTGGCTGTCGATTTAATATCTGAACAGGACCCCTTGCTCTAGAATGTATCTTGTCATCCACCATATGCTTCAATCTTTGGTAATAGGTTGGTCCAAAAAATATTTGAGTATTCATTTTTCTACCAGTGTGTCCATTGTACAAAATCTAAAATTTGTTGTGAATAAATAAGTACATAAAACCTCTGTTTACATTTTTGTTTGAGGAATGGAACATCACAACAGAAACCAATGATGACTATTGTTGTTACAATCTACCTCATTTCCTCGCTGTTGATATCCATACTCATGCAGAAGATTGGATATTTTTTGAACATTTACAGTGTCATTAAAAGGTGTTGCATCTCCAATTTCACCTTTATTTGCTGACACTTTTCCCTGTCACAAAAAATGTTACAAAATTTTTCTGTGAGTAAAGTTTTTGCTACCTTTTGGCAAAAAGGCATTATATGATGCAGATGCAAATCATCATGCAAAATATAATACAAGAAGGGTGGCTTAAACTATATTACCATTCCATATACATAATCACTCAATTTATAAAATATTTTTATTTATTTACTACATTATTTTATATTAGGTCCCATAGTTACCTAAGCTTTACGCCCGACATAGGTTATGCATTTTTCTACATAATCGTCAAAATAGTAGCAAAATCGTTTTAGTGAATTTCGTACAAACTGTTTAATTCTTTCATTATACCAGTAACTAAGACAACA
Organism: Phallusia fumigata; assembly: GCA_008931825.1. Taxonomy (NCBI): domain Eukaryota; kingdom Metazoa; phylum Chordata; class Ascidiacea; order Phlebobranchia; family Ascidiidae; genus Phallusia; species Phallusia fumigata. The sequence goes on along the minus strand of QXVZ01021578.1, from coordinate 4,818 downwards.
GAATGATGCACCACTATGGCCCAATCTACAAACTTTATGGACTAAAAGGTCAACTGCTGAGGCTTTAGGATAAAACACAGCCATCAATGCACCACAATGATTATTCTAACTGTCTAAATACATTGTTTTATTGTTTATAAACGGATCCATTTTGATAGACTGTTGTTGACTGTTATGGGGTGAAATAAACAAATTGATATCATCCAATTCATGTATTGTTCAATAATTTCACTCATTTTAGGAGGGCAGCGGGGTAACTGCATGGGTTATTCAGCCAAATAAAAATATGATAAAACCGCAATGTCATGTTCTATTTACTGTACAAAGGGCAAATGCTGAGGCGATGAAAACAATGTGTACCCTTTAGAAAAGTGGATCCATATTTACCTGCAAACATTCAATTAAGTGGCCAATTGTCATTCTGGAAGGAATGGCATGAGGGTTGACAATTAGGTCTGGTTGAACACCTTCACAAGTAAACGGCATGTCCTGCAAAGAGATTTATTTCAAAATTACCAAAATTCATATAAAACAGCATATATTGCAGTAGTTTCCAACCTTTTCTGACTGGTGACTCCCTATAACGATTTAAAATATCTTGTGACCCAACCAACCATTTTTTTATAAACAACAAGATCGATCAAATTGCTTTTTACATTATATCATTTATTTGCATTCACTTTTGCTCCTTGTGATGGCAGGCTTTGCAACTTCATGCCAGGGTTGCCAAATTGGCTTATGTGACGCAAAATTTAAGAAATCTCGCTTTTTTTCAGGATGGTTGGTGTCAGAAAATTCGTTTGGCTCTTTGGCTTTTTTTACATTAGCTAAAATTAATCAATATGGGCCATTTCCATAAAATTACACTAATGATTTCAGACATACAAGGAGTTTAGATTGTATACTACCAGCCTGAACATGAAATATCACATTCTATGCTGTTGCGAACTTGATGTGGCCGCAACACACCAGTTTGTTTGGGACCTGTACATTTAAATTTCAAAACATTTGGATTATTACTTCTGAAAGGGCATGTAAACAAAAAACTGAATATTTGGGGTGAAAAGGTAAAATATGGGCGAATCAAGTATAGTCACAAAATACTATGCATTGTATCAACAATCAAAATAAGAAACTTCTAGGTGACTTACTTTACTAAATATTGCTGTTTTAAAAGTTTCACATTACCACAATAAAAACAATATGTGACCCTTAAATATTATGTTTGCCAAATTCTATTTTGCATTGAGTTTTCAGGATGCGTTTTGAGTTAACACTGACAAAATTTCATGCCAGAAAATTAGTAATCAACCACCAGTGACAGTCACAAACAAATATTTCCAGATACATGTAATTGATAATTGGTAGTAATGTTACAAGTAGTGATAATGAATTGATCTTTTCCAAAATTGAAAATTAAAATATCATCAACATCATTTGGCCTAATAAACTAAATCATTTGTAATGTTCAGCTAATAATTATTTTTACATGAAAACCTGGTGAAAAGATGTTAGGAAAATTTTAGAGAACCATATTCCTTTTACTTTAAAAACTTAAGCTACCTTAGTTTAAAGCATTTTTTTAATAATAATGATAAAAACGATTATCTAAAACACAGCCAACTGATATTGAACAATTATTAAGTCACTTAGTCATTTCAAAAAGAATACATCATTAATAACTGTGTCCAGAACAGACGGAGGTTGACCTGTAAAAACCTCTGGACTGAGTTACTCAAAAGCTTGGCAATGAAGTTTTTCCCTAAAATTATTTCCATGGTTTTCAACACACAACAAAACAGTGTCGGAGAGAAAAAAAGAATAAAAATAGTATGTGTCCAAGGAAAAGAAGGGACTTGCACCAATCTATTTATCACTTATTCTTACCTAAACTCCAATGCACAAGCTTACCAAAAAAGGATCTAAGCTACAAACCTCTGCTCGGTAGGTTATTCCACATGTTCCTTTCTGTCCATGTCGACTTGCAAACTTGTCTCCAATTTGGGGAATCCTTACAGAGCGGACTCGAATTTTTGTAAACTTGTAACCATCTTGGTTGATGCTAACCATAACCTGATGTGAAGACAATGTTACAATCGAGATCAGAGTTATAAAAAAATATTGGTTAAAGTAATACTTGATCCACAATTCCGGTTTCACTTGTCCTCAAAAACGTTGAGACATCTCGCTTCTTAAACCTGTGAGTTGAACCTTCTAGCTCATCGTCATTTTCAGGAAGCATAACAGTTTTTCCAATCACAACATCATCACCAGACACACGCACACCTTTTTTTAAAGAAAAAAAGGATGTTTAGGGATAGAAGCCTTTAATGGAAAAGTTACCAGTTAGATTAGGGGTGTCCAAACTTTTTTCAATGAGGGCCAATTTCAATTGGGTGAAAGCATCCATGGGCCAGCTTTTTGTTTCAAACATAAAAATAGTATGGAGCGATCTTATCTGCCTTATATAAGACTTGTGATGCACCATGTTAAGTTGCTTCAACCCAAAAGCCTAATCAAAACTTTCGCCGACCATTTTTAACACAATTGAAACCATAGGCGCGGGCCATGTAAAATAGCATCACAAGCCACAATTGGCCGGGGGCGCACTTTGGACACCCCTCAATCAGATCAACACAATTAAACACCTGCAAATGGGTGACAAAAGTATAGAAACATCATCAAATAAAATCAGGTTAAATGAAGAAAAAATATTTTAAAATCTTGTCACAGGTACTATTAAATGAGGCCATGCAAATATATATTAAAGTATATGTAATGGCGGCCGGTTTAAAAATTTGACCCATTTGATGGGGGTAGTGGGGTACTGGCTGGGCCAATAGAGTGAAGTGAATCAAAAACAAACCACAGTGACCCAGTCTACGGTGCATTTAAATTTCATCCAATTTAAATAAAATCGGCCACTGAAGGAGGTACAACCACACTATGGTCTAAGGCAGTGGTCGGCAAACTGTGGGCAGCGGCCCAATTGTGGGCCGCCTAGTACTTTTTAGTGGGCCGCATAAACCTTAAGCCACATGGTGTATAGGAGCTGGATCCTGACGCGATGGCGGGGCCAAAACGCGGAGTCGTACTCCATTGCATCACATTTAAATGGTGATTATTTGACATGACAAATAATTGTTATGTAGAGATGCATTGTGACAAAACAAAAAAAGTTATTTGACAAAACAAAAATAATTGGTATGTAACAAATGAATTGCGATGGAACAGGCAAGGTCTGAATCACATGAATAGCAAAGTAAAGTGCACTCAACATGAATTTAATTGGTGAATTTAAACAAATAAAAATGTTGTTTGATACACAAAAAAGATTGATTAATGTTAAGAGACATTTTTAACGCAGTTTTAGGAAACAAACTTGTCTCAGTTATCTCGTATTAGTTTGTACGGAACGTTTAATGCTGTGTGGGCCTCCAGTTAGGATTACAAGGAGAATTTGAGCCTTCATAAAAAAAGTTTGCCAACCACTGGTCTAAGGCCACCAAGCTCCCACAATGCCAACTACCATCTGTTTTTTTCATTTTCCAGCAAGCAGTTTACATTCCTATAAAACCAGAGAGGTGGCGTTCTCCATATTTTCATTCCACATACACTACCACCTCAAATTGATGTTTTCCACATGTACAATTTCCTTTGTTATGTTGGATATATATTCAATGTCTGCATAACAATGGGTCCCAAATTCCCTTGGAATTTTATAACATGATTGTTTCTGCTAGCATAAACATATGGGTCCCCACACACATGCAGTTTCTGAATAGTAGCGATGTTTTAGGATGTGATCAGTTTAAAAATCGGTGGGAAAACAAAAAGTAAAGATTTCCA
>QXVZ01021576.1:0-14033 GCA_008931825.1 Phallusia fumigata | reverse complement strand
TAATGAAGGAAATGGTACATATGGAAAACATCAATTTGGGGTGGTAGTGTATGTGGAACCCCCCCCTGGAGAACGCCACCTCTCTAGTTTTGTTTTTGGATTTAAGTTTGTTGACATCTAAATCAACCTTTCTGAGTCACAACCTATTAAGTACTTGATAATTTGACAAGCCACTCAGGTTTGGTGGTAAGCTTTGGTGGTTGAATAGAAACACTTTATCCACAATCTATTTCACATCACTGATGTACAAGATGAACTGTTGCTTTCATGCCTCTTAATTTTTATCAATTTTTTGTAATTCCAGAGAGGAAATTACCACAAAGCCTACAAACTTCTTGGAAGCTCACCCCCACCTTTTACAAGTGGGAATTCCCCTAACACCGGTTGCCAAGATGCAGTTTCTACAATATACTACAACAATCTTGGTAAATACTGTGTGTGTTGCAATAACAATGTGTCACGTAATTGAGTGCAGAGAAGTTTAAAACTATTTTTAACACAATGTTACATAACATGCAGACACACAACCTTCATGAGTGTGCCTAGCCATGCCCAAGTGGCAATGACCTTGTCACATTGTGTAATAGGTGAAAATGATAATGATGTCTTTGAAGGTCACTTCTGAATGATGCTATTAATATTACCACATAACATGTTTTTCAACTTTGCATGTTATTTGCCAATAACACTTACTATTTCTTATCCAGCTGTGATCCACTTCCACATGGGAAAATTTAACCTTGGTGCTTTGTACATGCAAAAAGCCTTGCAAGAAAATGATGCGTCGGTGACGGCAGCACTGAAACAACATCACCAGACCAATGGAAGTGGTCGCCACCAACAACAGTCAGCTCAGAAACCACTGTCTGTTCTGCACAATAACAAACGGTGGGTGCATTTATAGTTTAAGGGTGATGTGATCCTTGTGTATGCATATTAAGTAGCAACAGACCAAGCCAATTGCAAACATAATCTGATGTCTTGTGTGTTATATGCATCAACATCAACACCATTCCTTGTCACAACATGACTTGACTTGTAAAATATGGTTGTGAGCCCAACAAAGATTTGTCACCACACATGTGAGAATGTGTATTTTAACACTTATTTTAACAAGTCTGCCATTGCCAATGATTGCCAGATTTCAGTGTGTTTGTGTGAAGCAACTAGAATGCATTTAATCCGTATTTTGGTTTGTACTTTTGTAATTAGTGATATTAAGGTGTGTAGCATCTTTCTTTGTCATTGATCAAAATGAATTGTCAGTTAATAAATTTGTCCAGAAACCTTGTTCAAAGGTGGCCTGCTTACTCAATGACTATTATAATGTTTCACAGTCTTTCTTCAGTTTTTTGTAATGCTTGCACAACTTTAAAATGTTAAAACAAGCTAAATTTGTGTTGTTTAATTAATCAAGTGAAAACCATTTCATTAAACCAAATAAGCCCTTATTCTGTGCATAAACATGGGGCTTTAAAGGTATTTGTTACTCTTATTCAATTCACCACTTGTCTTGCAGCTATGAGCTGTTGTACAATTGTGGATTGCAGTTGTTGCATGCTGGAAAATCTGCTGCAGCATTCGAATGTCTCGTATCTGTGGTGCCAGCCTTCCATTCAAATCCACGACTTTGGCTGAGGTTGGCAGAGTGTTGTATTCAAAAGTGTACTAGCTGTGGATTCGATGAAGGTAAAATACGAACTAAAATGGTATCGGGTTGTATCGCAGTATATGGCATTCAAATTGTAAAACACCATGAAAGTCACTGAAAAAAGTAGCATGTTAGTTTTGATATCATTCTTGCTTTTAATATCATACTTTCAAAAAGTGTAATGGTTAAAAAAATGTCACTTTTTAGAGAATGCAACCAATGGTAAAAGTCAGAAGAAGTCTTCATCTCACAGTCCACTTATTTACACAACCATTGGTGCTGGGTCGCAGAGAAAGGTTGTTGTCAATACAATACCAACATCAGTAGGTGTGAACTGATCCAAATTGATTGCAGTGGAATTTGTAATTTTATTTATAACCAAACTTCACTCTGGGAATGTTTTTCTTTACTTGCTGATTTAGTTGCATTTATTACAAGCTTGAAAATTACCCATACAACAAACAGCACTGCCAAAACACTGAAATAAGATGTAATCATTTTATTGAAGTTACACTTCCTGATAAAAAAGTGTGCTTTAAAAAAATGATTACTTGCTGGGAGTGCTTTTTCCTAGTTTTGTTTTTGAATTTAAATACATCAAAGATTTTTTTATGCGATGACTGTGTTGATGTTGATTACAACATGAGTTTTTCACAGGTTGCAAATCTAACAACATGATGGCGCCAGCCCCAACATTCGAGTTTGCATCTTTGTGCCTTAACAATGCGTTGGTTATTTTACAACAACCAGTGGAGAATATAGAGAATATGGTAAGTTTGGGTTTGTTTAGTTGTCGAAACTTGATTTCACTCGGAAACAGTTGCACACACTGAAAGCAGATGAAGAATTCAAATATCTGGATTTAAAATAAACTATTTTTAACACCCCATGTCTTTTGAAAGATAGTTCTGGGTATAATTACATTGGATTCGTGATTGTCTTTAGGTTGTTAATAACAATTTCTAATCGTTTTACATTTCTTTGTTAAATTCCATCGTAAGTGCAATTGTAGTTATGTAACACATACTGTTTTTTTTGTGCTCTCTAAAACCAATCTTTAATTTTAGTTGGAGCAGAACAGGTCAAACGGAGTGAAGAACGATGATCAAAAATCTTCATCCTTCACCATCCATTGTCCACCAGGCCCACCACTTAGCGGAGATCAACTTCTACATCTTTATGCTTCAGTGCTTGTTAACAGTGCCTTCGTTGCTCTTCAACTTGGTAACGGTTTGTTGGCTTTACATCGGGCACAGATGCTGTTGAAACTATCGAAGTTATCAGGATCACACAGGTAGTTACCNTAATCTTTAATTTTAGTTGGAGCAGAACAGGTCAAACGGAGTGAAGAACGATGATCAGAAATCTTCATACTTCACAATCCATTGTCCACCAGGCCCTCCACTTAGCGGAGATCAACTTCTACATCTTTATGCTTCAGTGCTTGTTAACAGTGCCTTTGTTGCTCTACAACTTGGCAACGGTTTGTTAGCCTTACATCGGGCACAGATGCTGTTGAAACTATCGAAGTTATCAGGATCACACAGGTAGTTACCATATTCCTGCCTATTTTTACAATTTTTTTACCCTCCATTTTAGTTGGTCCTAACCTGGGTTCGATGGTAATATTTCGTAGAGTAAACAAAGGTTTTCTGAATTACGAACATCCAACCAATGTTTTTGTCATATTTGAATGATTAGTAAATAAATTTAATTAATAATTTAAAAAATTATGATGACAACAAAGTCAGGATTATCCTGATTGTCAATAGAAAACAACAACAGAAGGCACATTAACCTTACAGTATATCATTAAAGTTAAACTGTTGGTTGATTTTATTTCAGTTTTTATTCGGTTTTGTTTCAAACCGGTTTCATTGCTTCTCTTGCTGTAGAGAAGATTGGGTTAGACATGAAAAGTTTTAAAAGCACCAAGGTGTTTCTTAGTTTTATATGATTATCCACACCTAAAGATCAATAAGTGTTCATCAATTCTTGCTGGACACTTCCTCAGTGGAAGGACATTGATGTATGTTGAAAACTTATTATTTTATGCAGGTATCTTGGCCACATGTACGCCGCTGAGGCGTTGGTGAGTTTAGATCGAATATCTGAAGCTATCCAACACCTCTCAATCGACAAAATTAACTCTGTCTCATGTAGTCTTGAGGAAAATGGAAAGAAATCTCCCACGTCAGGTTGGTTTGACCTCATCAACATTTTGGTATTATCAGTTGTATAAGTAAATGACAACTTCGGTAAAGTAGTGCTAAACTCATTCTGAAACAATACTGCTGAATGCAGATAATTCCAGTTTCTCAGCTCATGGATTATTGCAGTTTATTTTTATTTATATTCTTGACTGTGTTTTATCGTCTTTTCACCATCTATGTTCAGATGATGGGTGTCAGAAGTCAGGAGCCGACAGCAGCGATCAAAATTTACACAAAGGTCAGTTGGATATTCACATGATATTATAACCTTTGAACCTTCATAGGCAATTTCACAAGTGGTTTACCATTACAAATTTTTAAAATTACTTTTATTTGTGTCTTTGTTGTTGAAAATTGCTTGGTATCAAGACAGTCAAGAGGTTTGTACAATCGCCTCATTATCACAAAATTGTTGGTTCAAAACCGGCATAGGCTTTTTGTTTTGTCCTGATTAGAAACTTGTGCAGTATTGTGCCACCATGTGAAACCATATGGGTGGAACCGAATAAAAGTCACCAATTCCTATGTAATAAAACTATGAAAGCAAAATGGCTGATAACTGGAACTTGGCAGACAACTTGATAACCAACTCAAGTTGTGCTCCCTGAACGAAATCATTTGAGCCCATATCCAGAACCATGTCTAACAATTTAAAATCATTTAAATTTACAAAATACATTCCAGTGTTTGTGTTTAAAACATTTTCTACACTTTCGTTAAACGCTGTTGTCATCATCAGGAATGACTCAGAAAAGCGGCGCATAATTACTTGTGTGGTAAAGGGAAAAAAAGGCGTAAAAACTGAAAGTTAAAAAACCCACTGATAAAACGAACCGTCAATCAATAAACAACAACTACGGGCTTGTAAATCTTTTAAAATCTTTTAAATGTAGGTTTTCATCGTTATCGTGACGTCATCACGCCGTGGCACTACCCCCCGAACGTGGGTTGTGCGCATGCGTACATGACCGTCAACCTGTCTACGTCACACTGTCTTCGAAGCGAGTTTGAGAAAGCGCAGCGTTTGTTACGTCACGCCGCTTCGTTGTTAGGGGGGCAGCAATCCCCCCCACAAGCTCTTCTGCTTGCGGTGTATCTCAGTTTAAACGGCGGAGGCGACGCGTCAGCTGCTATTGAGGTAAAACTTTAGTAAAAATGTCGAGGAAATTTAGGGACATAATGTAATGCAGGTATTGAATATATCTTCAATTTTAATAAAGGAATTGGTACATGTGAAAAACATCATTTGGGGGTGGCAGTGTATGTCGAATGGCAATATTGAGCACCAACTGTCCTAGTATTACAGTAACACTTTGTCTTTTTTTCCTGGAAATTTAACCATCTTACCCTTACAAGCTTGCTGGTTCTAAACCCCCCCAACTCTGCTTATTAGCACATCCCCAGCCCCCAAACAGAGATAGCTGTCCAAATATGATCTTACAAGTTTGTTACAAATCACTTTCAACCGCCTGTTAAGCCATCACCCATCCTGCATTCTAAATTGTAGATATTATCTAAATCTGGTCTTACAAAAAAAAATGCAGTTGTAATCTTNCTGGAAATTTAACCCCTTTCCCCTTCCAAGCTTGGTGGTTTTAAACCCCCCCCCCCCCCCAACTCTGCTTATTAGCACATCACCAGCCCCCAAACGGAGATAGCTGTCAAAATATGATCTTGCAAGTTTGTTACAAATCACTTTCAACCCCCTGTTAATCCATCACCCATCCTGCATTCTAAATTGTAGATATTATCTAAATCTGGTCTTATACAAAAAAATGCAGTTGGAATCTTTTTAGATTTCTTTTATTTTTTTTTTAGAGGGCAAAATAGTTTGCGATGTTCAAGCATAGCTCGCTACACTGGAAGTTTGTAAGCCACTGCTTTTAAAATCATATTTTCCACTATCGCACTATTTCTATTTTTCCTTCGCTGCTAAAAATATGTTAATGTGTTCACGCATAAAACGTTTTTTAATTAACTTTGATCTATTAATTAACTGTGTTTTAATCAACTGTGTAGCTTTTGCATCGGAATGCCCTCTCGCTGTCTATTTCCCAACAAGCCGCTAGGGGCAATGGCGGTCATCGCGCGTTTGCGACAGTGGCGGCCGGAAATTCGTTCCCCAATCCTGGCGGAAGCGGCGGAGACTCGTCGGCTTCTTCGACATCTAGCAGTGGTGCCGGGCGATCGAAGCCTGGAACCCCGCAACCGAATTCCGGGGGAGTGACTCCGGAACGGATGGTGAAAGGGAAAGAGGGAAAATCAAAACGAAACCGTCGATAAACCTGTTAGCGATCGGCAACGCACAGAAAAATATACAAGGGTTATTTTGTTTTATTGCCAATAACATTTTGTTGAAAAATCTATAATCTCCCTTCAGTTAGCGCTTTTTTAACGTGAAAAAGCGCCCCGCGTTGCCTATTGTGACGTCAAACAACGTCAATTGTTGTTTTCCAACGACGAGAATACTAATAAAAGTAACCTGTTGAAACACCAGACTAGTTTGTTTAACCGCTTGGAGCTCGCAAGGTTGTGGGTTCTAATCCTGCCTCGGTTTCCTATGCTCCCTGAGCAAGTTTGATTCCTGTGGACCAGAATGGGACAATCTTAACTTCCTTAATCAAATAATATGTGACCGAAATAACCACGACCAACCAATGCAGCAGTGTTGTAATTACTGGTGTTAGTTTATCAGGCCAAGATTTTCAAAGGCTAAAATCATTGCCAGTAAACGATGCAAGAGGCGGATGTTTAGCAATCAGTTTACGTGCATTCGCCAACGCCGATTTTTGCTGACTATGCTCATGTTAGATATTAAAACGTTTTAAAAAAATACTCTGACTCGATGTCTAGAGTCGAGTCGCTGCCGACCCTCACCTTGGAGTCACCAACCACCGACACTTGGAGTTCACTGGACTGGTGACTGAGATGTAGACTTGTTGCTTACAAGATTGGCAGACACTTTTTTTGTGNCTATGCTCCCTGAGCAAGTTTGATTCCTGTGGACCAGAATGGGACAATCTTAACTTCCTTAATCAAATAATATGTGACCGAAATAACCACGACCAACCAATGCAGCAGTGTTGTAATTACTGGTGTTAGTTTATCAGGCCAAGATTTTCAAAGGCTAAAATCATTGCCACTAAACGATGCAAGAGGCGGATGTTTCGCAATCAGTTTGCGTGCATTCGCCAACGCCGACTTTTGCTAACTACGCTCATGTTAGATATTAAAACGTTTTAAAAAAAAATACTCCGACTTGATGTCTAGAGTCAAGTCGCTGCCGACTCTCACCTTGGAGTCACCAACCACCAACACTCGGAGTTCACTGGACTTGTGACTGAGATGTAGACTTGTTGCTTACGAGATAGGCAGACACTTTTTTGTGGACGTATTGTGCGCATACCTTAATTCGGCGATAAAAAAATGAAACAATACATTTTCATTTCAGCTAATACAGAAAATGTCTCAGCTTGGTTCTTTAGGTTTTAAAGCCTTCACATGACCTTAACTATTGTTTGTTTCATGATTTCTATGTGTGTAGTCCCACACAAAGGGGATCTGATGAAAATAGATTTGTGAAAATAGATCGTCGACTTTCCAATTTTTGCCTCGAGCAGAAATGTTTCGATAGTCACTCGGGTATTATATATTTTCGACTTTCGTTGCAAAAGTTTTAAAAAACCGTTTTGAATAATAGTTACGTGCAATTGTACACCAGACCCTATTTTTAGCAACGCATTCCATTTGTAGTTTGTTACAAAAAAGTGCAAAGGTGAAAGATGGAAGATTGCAGTGAGCCCAGATTGGACATTTCTCGCATGAAGAAGAAGAAGAATTTTCAGTTTCTTCTCCGAGGAATCGGGGTAATTATTTTCACAGGATGAAGTTGCATTCAAATAGGGTGCACAATTGAGATAACCTCTCTCAAGCACTGTTTGGGGGATTTGGTAGATTAAGTGGGGTAGTAGCAATTCGTAGTTGTTAGGAAATGGTTTGGGTCGACTGTCTGATCAGTCTGTTTGTTTGTTCTCCAACTGTCTAATTGACTCTGACTGCATTTACTACCGAACCAAACAATTAAAAAAGAAAAAAATGCATTAAACAATTGTTTTCATTTGTTTTTCAATATTTCCTATTTCAGATCTGGTTTGTGATCTGATGTTAGGTGGTGTGGGCACAAGTGCAAGTTGTTGCAACATTAAAAACTATTTTTAAAAGGCAAATTTATGTTTGTTTCAGATTTCTCAGATTGTTTTAGGGGGAATGATGGCAGCAGCAGCCATTGTCCTTCTTTTTGTCCAAGACTCTTGGTATTATTATAATTATAGGATGCCCCCGGCAACAGGAATTTGGTGCAGCATTTTTGTATGTTATTAATCTTATATTTTATTACAAACACCGTGAAGGTTTGTAAATTTTAGGCCTGTTTTTAGTCAAAGATTCAGAAATAATTGACAGAAATGTAAAATACTTCTGAGTTGTACAGACATTTTCTGTAAACTTGCATTTTCAATTTACCAAATTTAAGTTCATTTTGTTTTAATCAGGTTTTGCCAACTGCCGTCCTAACGCTGATCGCATCCAAGAAGCTGACACGATGTTTGGTGCGTAAAAAAAGCTCGTTAACCACAAACACAAAATTGCCACTTAATTTCAGTTGGACACGTTTGCAGATGTTTATGTAATCATGGCAGTTATCGTCAGTGCAAAATAAATGAATGATATCTGAATCTGTAAGTAATTTCTCACACAATATAAAAGTGGTTTGCAATACAATACATGTTGTACATACAAATTTTTGTCAGTTATGTTTTTTATGAAGCTAAATCCAGTTTAGGACACTAATTGGTGATATTTTTTACCTCCATCCAAAAATATGTATGTCTTCTTCAATTTGAGCTTTGGAAACTTTTAGGTAACTTGGACTTTTGCGAGCTCTCTTTTATCAGTCATATTTATGGTTGTTGCTATCATATTATCAGCAGACAGTGGAATACAAAGCAACAATCATTGGGTAAGTAAAAAAGTAGGCATTAATAGTCTTTCATATGGGGCTTGTCAATGACTTTCCTTGTTGTTTTGTGTGATTGTGTTGCAAAGCCACAAGGAAATTATAGGTACTGTGTTGCAAACAATTTGGTTTAATTTGGAAACAGATTGACTGCTTTTTATGGGTCTCCTTCCATAAAGGTGTTTTTTTTTACTCTGTTTTTTTCTGTCTAACGCGAGTTTGTTCCCACATTTTGACCGAGAAGGAGTTGTTCGAATTTATTCAAATTTTCACACATGATAGATGCATATCTGAAGTTGTGCACTGACACCTTTTTACCCCAATTCACCCATTGGTTCACCCACAGGTCCCCAAAACGTAAAATTTGGGAAACAGCAATATTTAACAAAGTAGGTCACCAAGAAGTTTCCTAGTTTAATAGTTGATACAACACAAAGTATGTTTTATAGATTTTTAGGCTTTATTTTGAATTCACCCATTTTTTACTATTTTAACCCCAAATATTCAGTTTTTTGTTTACATGCCGTTTACATCAGACATACTAATCCAAATATATTGAAATTTAAAATGTACATATGTAGGGTGCTTCTCATTGGTTGTTTAAAATTTTAGCATGATCAGTCAAATATTTACCATTACAGCTGCAAATACGTGTTTAAACGCTAACTAATGACCTCAATACGTTTGCTATTTTGCGATGTAGAAGACAGTGCGGCACAGCATTTTATTTGCTTTTATTTTTAGTCCTGCCATTGCCATTTCTCTGCCTTATGGCCAATATAGATCATTACTATGTAGTTGTATGTATTGTACACGCAACACTTCCCAACAATACAAAGAGCTTGTCATTTTTATGACAGACGAATCCCAGCTGTTGATACTGCACCACTGCTTTATGTGATTGCGTAAGGTTAACCGAGATGCGTTTGCTAAATAACGCTGCAAAAGATAATACGTTACAATAACTTTGCTCTCAACTACAGTTGCACTCTCTTGTACAGTAACATGTAAGCTTATATTTGGTTGGTCAAAAAGCACAATGTTGTTGTTAGATTTATACCACATTGGAAAGGATTGTTTGTGCGGTTAATGGTACTGTGGGGTTCCATTCATGCTTTGGACATTGAGATTGAAATTGACTTGATTAAGAAATGATTTGGTTAGATTATAAAGTGAAATTTTTACTTTTTGTTTAAATTTGTAAAAAACTGATTCTTAAACCGATCACGTCCTAAAAACATCACTTCTATTTAGAAATTGCATGTGTGTGGGGACCCATATCCCCCCCCTAGCAGAAACAATCATGTTATAAAATGCTGAGGGATTAAGGGACCCAATTTAATGCAGGTATTGAATATATATCCAATGAAATGGTATATGTGGAGAACATCATTGTAAGGTGGTAGTGTATGTGGAATGAAAATATGGAGAACGCCACCTCTTTAGTTTTAAATTTTTTTTGCAGTCACTGGCTTTGGCACTATATATTGCCTAAACTGATTTTTTTCCCTTTTTCCTGGTGGTCGGTTTCTTATCCCTGTTTTGCAAAATGATACATGAATGAATTGCACTCATTGTCAATTTCCTAAAAACTCTTTTCTGCATTGCAGTTATTAAAGCCCTTTTCATACTTTTTTGAAAAATTTGACACCTCAGACTTTACATATTCAGTTCCACTGGTTTAACAAACTTCAGGGGAAGGAAATGTTGAAACCAACAACACTGCACCAAAAAGTTAACCTTACTCTTTCTGTGTTGCAGCGACCGGCCCCTACAGTTATGAACATTGTCATCTGTGCACTTGCTGTCCCACAAATTGTTATGGCTCTTTACATTACTGCAACATTTGGACGAATGATTTGTAGCAGTCAATATGAGATATCGGCAACAGACATGTTTGGGTCATGCAACTGCTGCAAAGTAAGTATACACTAAAAACTTAAAAATCTGTTTAAGTAACAACTTACAACTGTATATTATTCTGTTTGTTATTTTTGAGACTACACTACTTAATCACTGGTTTTGAATTACTTCCTCTACTTTTGTTGTTATGCTGTTTTATTTGATGTTTGGAATAGTTAACTTAATTTAGCTAAACCCACCAGACTTTACTAGTTTTGAGAAATGCAAGTTTTGTTTTTCTTAGAGTAAAATGCAAGGGTCTGCAACAGGACAAAAAACAACTGGAATGTTAGACAAGTCATTGTAGCCAATATTCTCCATCCAATAACTAACAAACAGTAAATATCGTCACAGTTCATCACAAACAAAAATAAGACTAGAATCTCTTAACATTGTACAGCTGCTTACAAACTACTGCTGGTTCTGTGGTATTGTGTCTGTATCTGGTTGTCCATCAACCATTCAACATGCTTTGTTGGATAATTTCTTTTGCAGTGTATACATATAGAAGGAATAAAGCTGAATTTGTTTGACGAAAAAATGATTATTTTTACTTATTTCAGAGTATTGGCACCAACCAACATCAGCCATATCGAGGGTTGGTTAATGCTGGTGGCCAAATTGTTTAGTGGGAAAGCTGTTTGTATATTTCAGTGACTTGAGCTGTTTTGAAAACATGGTACCAGTGGTTTTGCAATGTTAGATGCAGGATCGTAACCAAAAGCTGCTTTCTTTTAACACAATGTTGCGTATTTTGTACAGTCAGCTCTGCTTAAATGCATCTGTGTGTTGTGTCGCTTGTACCATGGATTATGGCTGTAAACAGTTTGTTACAATGTAGTTCGTTACCTGACTGATTTAATCATATAGATGTCTATCAAACAATTATGTGTCTGTGGATTTTTGTAGCAACACTACGTGTAAGTACATCCCAACCTAATCTGCTGAACATTTTTGTAATTTTTTTTCAGGAGGCATTTTATGCAAAGTATTATTTTGAATGCATGTTGTTTGAATAATTTTTGCAATTGTCAAAAAAGTTGTGATGCCATGTTTGAACTGTTGTTGTTATTGTTTTTCAACAAAAGAGAAGATCCCGTTATTTAAAACCCATCACCCAAAGGTACCAACATAGTTGTATAAAGAAAAGTAGCAACTCCTCATCAAGTTTAACTTTGCACTTTGTATGTTAAAAATCCTGTCAAACCCATATTCCCTTATCTCACAAGTTCATGTTAAACTCTTGCACATATTTTTCATGTTTTTCATTAACTTTTAGCTGCTTAGCAAAATAGCTTTGCTGTTGTTTTTATGTTTTCTTTAAACTTGTAATTTTGTTTGTGAGTTTTTGATGTTTGCACTTACAAGCCCAGCAATTAACTTTACATACTCTTATTCTGTAAAATCAACAGTTAATGCGGTAGAGATGCCTTTGTTATTTTCAGTGTCTTAGAGCCCGCATCAGCGCTTTGCAAATAAAGAATACTGTACAGAATTTTTGACCGTGTGTATTTTGTTGGGAGTGTCACAGGTTCAACTTTTGTCAGCACAAAGCTGTTTACACATCAGCCGAAACCATTTTAATACAAACCTTTGTCTCCAAGATGGCCGAGCGAGACTGCCTTGTTCACATAAGGTTGTGGGCCAAAATCCCTTCTCGGTCGCTTGTGTTTCCCTGAGCAAGAAGCTAAAGTGGCATTGCACCAACCCGCCAAGTAGCTCGGCGATGGACTTGTAATATTTAGGCATTAATGCGTTTTTCCGCCCGCCGAGGATAAAAATGAAACAAACAAACAACACAACTTAGCGTTGCAAATTGGTTAGGCTGGATTTTTTTATAAATGTGACCAAACGTGTGGTTTAATCTGAATACGCCTCGAGCGATGTTGAAGTTGCAACTAAATACGTATTGACCGCAAAATAAAATCTCCGCCTTAAGAAAGAGAGGTGCTGTGTGTTTGACATCCTGCGAACAAATTGGCGTTACAATTTACAAGCTGATCAATACTGGGAAACATTTAAATTAAGTAATAAATGTGATCATGGGCGCTGGCACGTAGGGGCATGAGGGAACACCTGCCCCCTCCTGGAATTCCGAAAAATGCACTTTATTAATCATATGTGTTCTATCAAAAATCTTATAAATGAAAAAGTAAGTATGCATTTATAATTGCCCCTCTTGGAAAGTTTTCTGCCAATAATTGTGACATTGTTTACCTTGACCCAAGTTGGAACCAGCCAAGCCCCGTTCACCATTTATGCCCTTCACTTTTTTGCGCTCTTTAACGCTGCTATTTCCGGCTAGATTATTTCAGTTAAATTTATTTTACTTAGCGAAGCGACACAACGCACTAAAACAATAATCATCAAGCCACAAAAAGCTGCCCAACGTTAGGACGTTATAAGGCGCGAAAACAATGATAAGGACACAATTGATGGATCGAGGTTAAACGCGCTTACACCGCAGTTACAAGGCTTTATGTGACGAGGTTCAAGAAAATCATTTTTGGCGCATTCAAAAACTTGTGTGTTTCAGTTAACAAAGCTGTGTGACATCAGGAAGCAAGCAAACTTAATAAAAACTTGGAGATTTATTTTCATGGGAAGCGTATAACTTAACGTACAATTGTGAAATGTGGGGGGTAGGGGGTGGGGACCCTTTCGCCTCTGAGAACAAATACACAGTTTTTTAATCCAAGACGATTGCTGTTGATAAAACGACGCGATTTTTATAGTTATTGTGGTATCGCTTAGCTTGATGCGCCTTGGATACGCGTGTGGATGAAGTTGCATACGCTCCAGGCCATTCAGAAGTTGCAGCAACCCTTTGACTGCAAAATGACATGTGCCTTATGAAGTAAACTCTGCGAAGGCGTGGAAAGTTGTAGAATAGTTTGAATTTGCATCGTTAGCTCAGTGAGTTATATTTTACATGTAAATTAGTATGTATAAAAACTATATTCAAGCTTTACCTAAACTTTTTCAAAACTCTAACGTCAACATGAATATTTCCAACAAGTGAATCAGATACATTTGCACATGTAGTCTGTGGCCCTTTCGTGTACAAGGCTTTGGTTGAATAACATTTGTCAAATTTATGAATTTTTGTGTAAATATATGACCATGAGCACAAAATGCGCCTAAAAGTAAAAATTTAACCCGAACGTGACGTCTAACAAGAGAACAAATTTAGGGGGTAAATTTAAAACTTTCCCGCTCAAGCGAACAGACTTCGCGTCGTATTCAGTTTGTT
>QXVZ01021570.1:0-13710 GCA_008931825.1 Phallusia fumigata | reverse complement strand
GGTAAAGGGCATTTGACACAGTGTTTATTGTGAAATGTTTATAGTGACTATCAAGTGTAGGTCATGATAGGCTGAGCCAAACCAGTCCTATTGTGATTGGTGCTCAACAAAAATATCCTGAACATGATAATGTTGAGCAAAATTTAAGAGTCTACATCACAGCTTTAAAATGATTGTTTTTAAATTTGGTGATATTCATTACAAAAACCTTGAAGAAACCCTTGAAAGTTTCAGTTTTGAATAACACTGTTATCTAACTTTTTATTATGTCCTACATGTATGATGTCATACTATTGGCACACACATTCCAGTAGCATGTGTTAGCAGCAAATCTTGGCACTCTGTATGATGTACGTTTTAAGACACAATATATATTTCTCAGGAGATGGTTCTGTGTCTTCAAATATGCAACCGACCAACTGGCTGAATCAGTTCACAAATGTTCCAACTCAATACTCAAACCTCACCAACCAAGGAGACAATTTGCTACAAACCACCAACGTTAATAGTGGAATGACTTCCAACATGCAACAAACTGCATTTCAGCAAAACCAAGGCAATGCCCAGCCAATCTATTCCTCATTTTCCAACAGCTCCATGTCAATAACAAGTGGCCTTGGGCAGCAAAATTCATATGTTCTATCAATTCCTGCTCAGTCGGAATGTTTAACGCAAACACAGAGCCAGCTTTTGGAAAGCCTCTCTGGGTGGGGAAAATCGAAATCAGTGTCGAAAGCCCCAGCAACCACCTTAAGTAACTCTCAAGATCTTGAACTTATGGGCCAGCTTGATTCAACAATTGTACATGGAGCACCAGGAATGTTCGCGGGTAACCAAGGAAGCAGTGGAAACATACCAAGTATAAGCAACAAATCGAATACAGTGCTCGACATGCTAAGCACTGCCCAAAGTGGAATAAAACAAGTGAGTGTTTTCCTTGTTTCAACAGATTAGATCCACACATTTAACCCCAAATTTTTTAATCACTGTTTACTTTGATTCAAATTAACACATGGCCCCACTTTAATTAATACCAAATAAAAAAAAGAGTTAGTGTTAACCACAACCATACTACACAGTACCTGTATTGTTTATATTGTTATCCTAGTGGTTACAATATATCTGCCAAATTTTCACAGCATATGTCCAATACATATGAAGCTATCAGCCCTGTGAGTGACTTTGCAAGTTCCCCTATGGGTAAAGAGACCACAGCTGACCAAAGACATAGGAATAATCAAAATGCATACAGTATAGACAGGTAGGTTGCTGGTTTTGTTGTTTGCAAAAGGCTGAGTTATGTGAACGAATGTAAGAGGTGTGAAAGAAAACTAATGGAATGACCTATTCTATTGTTTGTATCCATAATCGGTAAAATACAATATTTTATGGCAATGGATTGAGTGGAGTAGGTATGTTATATAAAACTAAGCATTGGCATTTCTAAAGCTCTATTCTCAGCGGACCATTAAAATTAATGCTGGGTGCTTGACCAAAATCCAACATTGCATGGTAAAGGTTTAATTTAATGTTGTTGCAATGATTGTTTTCTCTATTTAGCGAAATTTATCGCACAACCATAGTGCTTTTGATGGTTAAAAGTGGAGAATTTTAGTTTTGAAAAGTAAAAAATATGGTACCCAATCTGTAGTTAGATCATAATACCACTAGAACCCTTGGGTAATATCAAGTTTTTTTAGACAATAACTGTTTAAGAGTAGTTTTTACATTTGTTTTTCACATGAACTGCAATAATCAGATATACAGAGCAATTTACAATCTGCAGTTGCCAGAATATGTGTATATGTGTAATTATCCCCACTCACAAGAATACCACTGCTATGAGCATTTCAACCTAACATCATTAGTTTTGGCTGACAGACTTTATGATTTGGGGTTTTGTGTTGACTAAAATGCATGGGTAAAAACTGATTAGCAATATACATGTTGTTTGTTTACCCTAAAGATCAAATTTTAATTGGGTCAGAATTCACATAGCTTTTTCTGTGGCAAATTGCATCATTTCAAAATTTTAAAAACTGAAATATCCTATGTCAAAATAATAAATGTACTCCTGCTCGTGTTTTGCATGTCACAGCATTTATGACATTCATGACTGTTTGCACATAAAAAAGTGAACCAAAGACTTTATTTGACTAGTATTGACTTTGTTTGCAGACAAGGATACGCGTTCACATCAAACATGGCCACCTCACAAAATCAAATACCGGTTGGACTACAGGAAATAGATAAGCCAAAAGTGGGACCGTTGGCAAGGCGCCGTAGCGCTAGTGCTGAAAGAAAAACCACAACAACTTTACCGAAACAACCCCCACCCAAGGAAAAGGAAACCCCGACCGATTTTAATTTCGACGACGATTTTGGCTTCGACCATGAACCCACGATAAAACTACCCAGTCAGCGGGTTGGTGGGCCGATCGATGCGGCCAAGAAGGTCGCACCAACCCCGGAGCCAGTAAATCCGGTCCTGAAAATGCACCGTGAGGATTACGCAGATCAGTCAGTGTACGATTCCGTTCAAGAACTCGCCGCTTTGCAGCAGAAGCAGAAGTCGTTAATGCAGGCGTTGGCTTCAAGAAACGTGAACACGTCGCCGCAAAAACCGTCTTGGGGTCGGGTGGCGAACACAACCACGATGGCAGTGACCTCGACCACCTCACAGGTTCAGCCGGTCGCGTCGCAACAGAGAACTGTCAAACAGCCTCCTCGAAAGCCACAGAAACCGCACAACGTGATGATCACGCAGAGCGTCAGTCAACCGCCCAAGGGTCAAACTGCCAAGGCACAAAAACCTCAGCCATCAAGCGCCATGACGACAGCTGGGGATATCTTGGCCAGCTTTGGAATTGTATCAACAGCTGCCTCATCCCTCCAACATCAGAGCTACACGTCTGTTACCCAGTTGCCCGGTGGTCTAAGTCGCCAGAATTTCGAAATGGGCCACAGTACGACATTGGCATCGTTCACTAAAGATAATGCAAACTTTCTTCCTGGACAAGGCCCAAAATCTAGCGTTGAATCTCGTTCCACAGCAACCGGAAATCGTCAAAATTTTAGCTCAGCTCCAAATACAGGGTCATCTTTTTCAAACGAAAGTTTAAATCAAAATTTCGGAATGACTCAAAGCACCACGTTATTTTCAAGCGAAAGTTCAAACTACCGTACTGACACAGGCTTAAAAACCAACACTGCAACCACAACACCGTCAATTCGTCAAAACTTCGGCTCCACTCAAAGTACGGTGTCTTCGCTGCCAGGGGAAAATGTGACCTTTTTGACAGACGCAAGCTTGAAAACCAGCGGCACATATTCAACGGGTGTGCACAATCAAAATCTCGCCTCAGCACAAAGTACATTTTCCTCCTTCCCGAGCGAAAATATATTTTCTTCTGACGGAGGATTAATAACCAATAAGGCGCAAATGGCACCGTCTTCGCTGAATCGCCAAAGCTATGGATCAGCACCAACTTCTGGTTCCACGTTCACGAGTGAAACTGTGAAATTTGCAACAAAACCTGACGTGAAAACGACCAAGGTTGCTGCTGCGTCTTCGATAGGACGGCCGAACTTGGATTTACCCCAAAGTAAGGTGTCTTCGTTTCCAAACGAGAATTTGAAACTTGCTGCTGCTGCTGGTTCGCAAGCTTACCAAAAACCTTATGAAAATCGTCAAAACGTGGCAACGGTTCAAAGCACAACAATGACTGCATTTCCAAGTGACAGTTTTGATTTTAGCTCAAGTGGCAGGCTAAGCGGAAACATATCCTATTCTGTCACAGGAGGCCCGAGTCAGAATTTTAGCATTAACCAAACCCGGTCTATTTCGGACAATCGAAGCAAGACAGTTTCACCGAAAATCACAATGACAGCTTCGATTCCCACCGCCTCGTCGAACTATTACAACACCACTTTACCTTATGCTACCACTGGCTTTGAGGGCAGTTCGTTTACAAACACGAGGACATCAGTGAGCACAGGAAATCACCCACAGCCTTCCAATGTTGTATCATCTCACAAACCAATGACTACTGGAATTGGGTCGGGCCAAAACCCAGATACATTCTTTCAGCCATCTTCTCAAAAATTCCCCACTATACACGAGAAGCAAAGTGCAATGACGTCACAAGCGCCAAGTACGGGCGGTAATTTTGACATCTACAGCGCCAGAGCACAGCCTATGTACCAGCAAGTACCCGACGCGTATACCCGTTCTGCAGCACCGAAACCGTTTGCCGAACAGCAATCTACCTCAGTCATTTCGGCTCCGGTTTTCAGCGGCCCAACCCAGTCCAGTGCTGCTTCCAAGCCGACTTTTCCCAGAGAAAAGCAAAGACTGAGCTCGGAAGGTACGAAAAACCCTCAGAGTGCGCGCGGCAGAAAGGCTTCAAGTGAGAAGTCAAAAAAGAATCTCCCATCATCTGCAGCAAGCCAACTGACGCAGGCGGCTCGCAAGCACGACAAGATCGTAGCCTCGCCCGAGCTGTTGTCCAACTTCGAAATGTTTATAAACCAGGCAGCTAGTAACGCAAGCAAGTCTAAGATTAAACCAAAAAAAGAAAAACCCGCGACGATCGAGCCTTCGGTTTCAAAGACATCCATTGCCGTGCCGAGTGTAATGCAAAGTGAACCTTCGACCTATTTNGCTGTATCATCTCACAAACCAATTACTACCGGAATTGGGTCGGGCCAAAACGCAGATACATTTTTTCAGCCATCTTCTCAAAAATTCCCCACTATACACGAGAAGCAAAGTGCAATGACGTCACAAGCGCCAAGTACGAGCGGTAATTTCGACATCTACGGCGCCAGAGCTCAGCCTATGTACCAGCAAGTACCCGACGCGTATACCCGTTCTGCAGCGCCGAAACCGTTTGCCGAACAGCAATCTACCTCAGTCATTTCGGCTCCGGTTTTCAGCGGTCCAACCCAGTCCAGTGCTGCTGCCAAGCCGACTTTTCCCAGAGAAAAGCAAAGACTGAGCTCGGAGGGTACGAAAAACCCTCAGAGTGCGCGCGGCAGAAAGGCTTCAAGTGAGAAGTCAAAAAAGAATCTCCCATCATCTGCAGCAAGCCAACTGACGCAGGCGGCTCGCAAGCACGACAAGATCGTAGCCTCGCCCGAGCTGTTGTCCAACTTCGAAATGTTTATAAACCAGGCAGCTAGTAACGCAAGCAAGTCTAAGATTAAACCAAAAAAAGAAAAACCCGCGACGATCGAGCCTTCGGTTTCAAAGACATCCATTGCCGTGCCGAGTGTAATGCAAAGTGAACCTTCGACCTATTTGCCGCAACCCTCAGTGACCACAAGTTCGATGGAGAATTTTTTCGCCAAGTCCCAAACCACAAACATTTCCTCGACCAAACCCGCGCCGAGCGCGCCTCTACCGACGACAAAACCGACTTCGAACCCGTTTTTAGCCGAAATATTTCCCGAGACGGCTTCAACGAACATAGAACACCAGCGAAGCAAAATAGACTACACACAACCAAGTCATACTAAAAAGACCGAACAAAAGTCTGTGCAGCCTCCAATGTATAAGCAACCCCCAGAGGGAAATTTGCCGTCAAATGTCAGGAAAGAACGCTTCTCCAAGGAATCATATCCGGCGTTTCCGAAAGAAAGCTCCGAAAGTGCAAAGAAGACTTCCAATAAAGCGCCAAGCCAGAGCCCTATGGAAAGTAGTCACCACAAACCACCACCACAAAGCTTGCCCGCGTCAAATACACCACAGCTCCCAACTTCGTTCACAACTGTGAACAGTTCTGCACCGCACTCCATCATGTACTCAACTGGTTCAATTCAGTCACACTCGACGAGGACGACAAGTCCAGTGTCCCAGCCGTCAACGTCGTCCACCACGACTACTACATCTTCTAAGCGCTACAGTTCGGCGAACCTGACCCCTCCTAGTTCCATTATCACCAGTCGTCCACACCCCTCTGGGTATAACGGCTCCAGTGTCCAAAACGTATACCCTCGCTACACCAGCGGGAGTCATTTTCCCGAAAACCAGTCCAAAGAGCAGAGAGCGATTGCAGGTTTCGCGTCACTCGCGTCGCAGCCGTTTCCGACTGGAATGTTCCCACCGATTGGGGGTCACATGATCCCTGATCCAGCTGCTGTAAACCAATCGCTGGAGTTTTTGCGTATGGCTCATAAACATATGGGTGGAATGGGGTTGACTCCGAGCCAGTCGACTGAGATGTTCCTTGGTTCGCTAAACCCGGCTTTAAGCGGCTCACTGCCTTCCTACCAGCAAGCTGTTACCTCAACGCAAGCCCAGAGCGTCGTCACTACGCAACCGCCGGTAAGCAGCTCTGTTAGTTTATCATCCAAGAGCAGCACGGAGGCGAACCCGACATGGCTTTTTAATAAAGCGCCGTCTGCTTCCCAGTCGCAACTTCCGTCGTTTAGCGAGTTTCTCACAAAAGACGCTCCCACCGCCGTTAAGGAACCTGTTGTCTCCATTCCGCCGACCCCAGCATCGAAACCTTTTGAGCCACCGGTCTCGAGCTCATCAGTTCCAGAGCAGAACGTAACCCGAACTTCCACCGCTGCTGTTTCTGCGCCAGTCGTCAGCGCAGAGACGAAGCAGACGCCGGACAAGCACGATGTCACTTCGGCTACACCTAGTGGAAACTCCATCTTGCGTGATAAGACCTACCATGGACCCAAAAAGCGGCATATTCTGCAGAAGTACAGCCAACAGAATCAGACTCCAACGCCGATTGTTGCTTCTGCTCCAGCAAAATCCAACACACAGTCGGTGCGCAGTGACAAAAACAGTCCTGTGCAATCCGCCCCAAGCCACGATACTCCTCTTGATTTTCGGACTTCTGTGGCAGGTAAAGGGAGCAGCCAAAGCAAGGCTAAGAACGCAAAAACGAACAAACCAGCAGCTGTTCCTCAGCAAAAAGAAACCGTGTCGAACAACGCTACGACTGCCCAAAGCGCACCAAAGGATAACAGTTCAACTTCGGGGGCTAAGGACGGAAAATCAGGCAGCATATTTTCCCTCTTTGACTCACTATTGCAAGAAGCATCACAATCGGCCGCTGACAGCCTGAAGAACGTACAGAGTAAGAAGCAGGACAAGGCGGCGTCTCCTGCCGCGGCGCTTCCCGCTTCAACCAAAGCCCCGGTTGTCACTTTAGCTCCTACTGCTACAACGCAATCTACAGTCAAGAGCATTTCGAATAAGGTCAACAATAGCAAGGCAACTTCACGCAGCCCGGCGACCTTCCCGTTTAAGCGCAGACACGTCCATCACAAAACCAGCGACGTACAATCCGGATCCAACGCAGCATCTCCTGTGCGCTTTACCGATAGCTCTAAGTCTCCCTCTGTTGTAGCTTCGACCCAGTCGGAGACCAAACCGACGCAGACTGCTACAGTTTCTACTCAACCTCCTGGGGTATCAACCGCTGAGGCCAGCAAGTCGACGGAGCCTGCACCTATAAGTCAAGCCAAGCCACTGGGCATCAAGGTACGCATTACAGCGTTTCGTTCAGCCGCTGGTGATGTCATTCACCATGCGTCGATGGTCGGGGGCATTCCTCCGCCCCTTGCCGACGACGCCGTGGACTCCGACCGCTCCAGCAGAAGTAAGAAAAAGCACAAGAAACATAAGAAACGTCGAAAGCGCAGGCGCCGCACGTCGTCCAGCGAATCCGAAGCGTCAATTGCGCCAGCTACAAAAGGATCTCCGTCACATGAGCGTAAAATCGGCCTCCCACAGCCAGGACTACCTTCGGCGGATGAGCGCGATGCAATATTTCCTTCTCGTCCCGCGGTGGTGGCGTCAAGCAACGACTCCGACGTTGGTAGCGTCTCGTCAGCCACCAGCAAACGAAAGAAAAAATCTGCGAAATCGTTGCAGCCGGCTGCTAAGCGCATACGCACTGACAGCGCTGGTTTGGACAGTGACTTTGAGCCTGTAAAAAAGCGTGGCCGACCTCCCAAGAGCGCTAACCCGATGCGATATAAGCCAAAGGCCGCTACAGCTCCGGCTGTGCCTGAGAGCGACCCAGTCGCTAGCGCACAGATGTCGTTTAACCGAACACCAGGCAAGACTCCAATGTATATGCACGCGGGATCAAAACAGACTGTTACGAGTGTAGGTGGTGTCCATGCTGTACCGACCATACAGCTAGTACCGCGGACGGCTGCGAAAACCACGGCCAAACCAACAAGCATTACTATGGTTTCACCCAACCAGTCTGCAGCTAAGGTACTGAGTGTAAAACTCAGCGTTGCGCCCACCAAAACCGTACAAGCCCAGATCATGACTAAGACCACCCTTGGTGGCGTACGCTATATCCTGCAGACGACATCCCCCGGGAGCGCCGTGTCCGGAGCTCCGAGGGTGATTATTCCTAAGCTTGCTTCTCCGACATTCTCTGTCGGCAAAGCGACGGTCTTCACTGTTTCGTCCACTGGTACACGCGTTTCCATCGCTTCAGCCGCTCAAGTGCCGCAAACTAGTCAACCCAGCGGTATGGTTTCTCCCAATCGACCTATTGTGGTAAAACGACTCCCGATTTCTCTACTGCCAAAATCCACCACCTCGCCTATCATGGTGGCATCGACGACACTTACCGTTGCAAAACCTACCAAGTCGATCCTAGGCGATACCATGCCGACATCGGCGGTGTCGGCGTCCATCGCCAAGGTTGTGGTGCCGCCGTCTTCAGGAATCGTCTCGAAGGGCGTTACTTCGAAGGCCCAATTTAAATCGGTATTGGCGCCAATTCTTACTGAAGCATTGAAGTCTGGTGCCAAGAGCAAAGGTTCAACTGAGAGTTTGTTCCAGGTAGGGTGCTAACGACCAGTAACTGCAATTTTATGGTGTTCGGTAGCTTAATTTACCAACAAAGTGCACGTTAATATTAGAATGTTCATACCTGGCAGCATAGGCGTCGATTTTTTTAGCAAATATTTTTTCGTGTGGGGTGGCAAGGTGATCATATCCAAGCGGCCTGACACGTGATCAAGTTACACACCATACGCCTGTTGTTTAGTAGCATTATTATACTCTCTGTTATCTCTAATATTATCGGTGAATATAGCACAAGAGACGTGCAAACAGAGGCTTCCTCTTGCGTTATTTAATGAACGACAAAAAAATTCGCTTCGCTAGCTTTGCACGTGTTTGGTGAAAACAAGTCTTTAGAAAAATCCTCGTGTCCGCGCAAGCCAAATAGGTTTTTAAAGCAAGCATACAATAACGAATCCAGAACAATTCTGGGGTTGCAGCATGGACTTGTTGATATGACTGCCACCCTAGAAATTTCCAGTGGAGTGCCCGCCACCCCGGGAATCGACGCCTATGCCTGGCAGTTACGCAACTTCTACAGAACAAAAATAAATTACAAATTTGCCCTAGCACTTGCTTTCATTCAGTACAAACCCGATGAGGCGTGTTTTCCAATTTTTTTGTCCAAAATTGACTTGCAAAAACAAACAACTAACCCTGCGACCTATAACTTCTACCTTGAATTACAGACGGCCTTCTCCAAGTTGATCAGCAGTCCCAACCCACTTGCCAAATATGTGCCCCCACCACTGCCCCAGAGACTTGCACCCACCGGTCCCCTACCGGACCCACACCGATGCTTCGAATGTGGTGACACGTTTTTGTTACAATCAAGTCTGGTGCATCACTACGAGAGACGAAGCATATTTGTCAAGGTAAAGTAGAACAAAGTAAAGAAGATCATACCACTGATATCGCTCGTACTTTGCTTTGAGAAACTGAAAGTTGTTGTTTTTACTTTTAAAGATATAAATCTCCCTATAGAGCCGTGGTTCTCGAAATGTGCGTCGTTAGAATTTTTAGGGGCGTCCCACAACACCTCCGTTTCGTAGTTAAACTATTTTTGTACCAATAAAACAAATTTTGTAACAAGCGTTTTCATAAAACTCTTAACTCGCAAGTATAAAGTTGACGCATTAAAAAATTTTGAGAAATGCTCCTATAGACTGTGTTTAGTGCTCTTTGAACTTAGATAGGCCCAACTTAAAAAAGTTTTTTTTTTAAATTTGCTTAAAAAAAGGGTTCCGTTTTGTTAATACCCTTTTTCTGAAAATATTTTGTTAAATGGCCGTCCAGAACCCTGTTTTTTGCCTTTTTTTAAGCAACTTGGAATAAACGTTGTCTAATTACATTGCGCTGTTTTACCTCTTGTCCCTGACAGAACCTTTGATTTCTGGTAGGTGCGTTGCGTCCAATGCAAGAAGATGCTCGTCTTTTTCAACAAATGCGAGATATTACGTCACGCACGTGAACACAGCGACCGCGGTGACGTCATGCAGTTCAACGGTGCCAACTTAACACCAATCCCACTGACGTTGTGCAAACCTCGAACCAAGGATTTTTTCCTCCGAGCTGCCGAAGAAAGAAGAAAGTCTAGCGACGGAGCAAAGTCCAGCACTATGGTGAGTAAACGTTCTGTTTTTAATGCAAGGTAAGGACATTTTGTTAATAATTGCTGGAAAACTGAAAACGCGTTCTTTTTTTGCCTATTTATGGTTTGTTTGCAGCAGTGATTGTCAACATTGTGTTTAGTCATTGCCTTTTTTTTCAAAGAATACCGAAGGACCACTCCTTTTTTCACACACAAGTCTATTTTGGCTAAACTTTTTTGTCTTGATGCTACCATATATTGTGCAATTTTTTGGCCGAAATCAGTTAAATGAGATAAATTTTTGAGAATCTCTGGTTTTGCAACATTTGCAGTTGTAGATACGCTTCCAATATTTTTGGGAATTTGGGGGCATTTTTTATGCGCCCAAATGCATACCAAAAAACTTTTCTATAAACGGATAATTTTCTTGGACATACACTGCCTTTAGCTCTTTGTCACCATCCAAGCACAGAACTTACATGTAATTTGTTGGCGAGTATTCCAATTGACAGTGTTTGGGTAAGGGGCATGATTTTATCTGAGAAAAACCTTTCCTGAGATTACAAAATGCAAAACGTCATAAACAATTGCAAGCACCCACGAAAACAAACGATTATCTAATAATTGCCCAACTGGTTTTGTTAGTTTCTATTTTTTTCCAAACTCAAAGAAAAATATTTTCCAAATTCAAGCACTAGCAGACTAGATTGCTCTAATACCGACGGTAAGAGACTTGCAGTCTTCGCACCAATTTCCAGTTAAACCAGAGATTTACTTGATCTAATCCCAACGTCTTACACTCAGGTCTGCACCGAGTGCCAGTTCGTGGCTGACAAGCAAGCCGTGATGGACGAGCACTTTCAGCGGAGGAGCGCTGAGTGGAGCTCGTGCGACATCTGCCGGTTGCATTTGCACAACAACTGTGCGTTTTCGGCTCACATGAGGATGCACCGGCACGTGGCGCCTCACACTTGCCCTGAATGCGGACAGACCTTCGACGGGTGAGATATGTATTTTAAAGTCGAATACATGTTATCTTAGGAACACACAACATGGAAGTAGCCTCAATTAAAGTATAACTGCCAGAGAGCTTGTATGAAGTGAATACATTACGCACAGTAAGATAAAAAAATCGATTGTTGAAACGTTTGCGTTACAATGTATTCACTACTGGCAGTTATACACTATGCTCTCTGGCAGGGTTGTTTTTGTTTGCACATATTATCTATATCATTGTGCCACTGTTAACATATAAATGTTTCTTGGATATAAATCTGTGTCCGTAGCCAGGCATTATTCACCATCATGTGATTTTTAAAAAAGTGGCAATATTATGTTTGGCAGAACGGCAATGGATTTCAATCTCCACCTTCGCATGCAATGTTTCCATCTCAGCCGCGTGTCCTGTTTCAAGTGTAAACTCTGCAATGTCACCTTCAACACCGACGACCAACTGCGAAACCATCTACGTGTGAGTACCACGAAAAATTAGCCCTTGAAAAAGTTTGTGCATTAAAGAATAGTGGGAATAGGCTTAAACTGCAAGTGTAGAGCTACAAGTAGATTAGCAGCCACATTTTTATTGGTAAACGCATCTAAAACGGTCTCGGCTCGGCCCACCCCCAAAAGGTGCCGTGATTCACATGCTGTTAATTTTATTTCCAACTTCAACATTGTAGAAGTGCAGTTTTACAGTAGCTTTCTTTTATTAGTCACTTCGTCACTTTTGGCACTTAATTTAACTGATTTTGTTTAGTAAAGTTTCATCACTCTTANACTGATTTTGTTTAGTAAAGTTTCATCACTCTTACGTAATTTTCATGTTTTTCCGACAGCAAAATCACGTGCAGTTGTTCTATAAATGCCGAGAGTGCCCGATGGCTTTCAAGACAACCCAAAACATAGCGAACCATCAGAGGTAAGCAGATGCACCATCCACCTCTTGCTGTTTTGATTGGCAGAATCGAAACCTTTAGCTGAAAACTGACATTGTACCAACAGAACCGCCCACAACCTGACCCCGGAACCGACCAACACGCTAAAGACGATTTACAAATGTCCGTTGTGTGACACGGTTTTCACCGATTCCAGTCACTCCCAGCAACTCTTTGTTCTCCACAAGCATTTCGACACCCACATCAACCTTAACCGTATCACTGCATACAAGGTAACAACTGATATCCATGCAAATGTTTTTATAGCAAGAGAATGTCTGAGGCCAGCGCAAGCCGGGGCCATTTGTACAGTCGTAGCTGTTTTTGGTCCGTGGCCATGCTATTGGCATGGTAAACGTTTTTTTAATGGCAAACCATATTGTATTACTGATGATGAGTTATTGCCTAAACGTTTGATGAATGAAGCATTTCGTATTAAAGCACAATTTGGGCCAGTATATCTTCGATAACAGTTGTCCACAGATCCGTTTTATGTGTTTTTTCCTGAAATCTCTAAATACTGTAAAATTAATGAAAATGTGCAATCACACCCGAAGCATCC
Source organism: Phallusia fumigata (assembly GCA_008931825.1). Taxonomy (NCBI): domain Eukaryota; kingdom Metazoa; phylum Chordata; class Ascidiacea; order Phlebobranchia; family Ascidiidae; genus Phallusia; species Phallusia fumigata. The sequence goes on along the minus strand of QXVZ01021570.1, from coordinate 787 downwards.
ATGCCGCTTGAAAATTTGTACGATGAAACCAATATATTATTAATGCTTTTTTAGTTGATTAAAACTGACACAGCTTCGCACATTTCACAAAAATATCGATGTATGCTGATTTTAAGTTGGTGTTTTCCAATAGCTGCCGCCAAACCGACTGAGACAACAATAAACTCATTTTTCTTCTTTTTTTTCAGTGTTACCTGTGCCTTAAGCTCTTTGAACAAAAGTCGCTTCTCAGCGATCATCTGCAGAAGGAACATGACGTCAACTCGTTACAAGAAGGCGCGGCTGCAGTTGCTTCAGCCAACACTGATGACCCAACAGTTTGCAAAACCGGTATGGCCGAAGGCTAAAGTTACTATGTGTTTATTTCGGAAATTTACACAAATCCTTTTCAGACCTTGTGTTGTTTATTAACTGGTGGTGGTCCACCATCTTCTATTTATCTTTTTTTTGTTTTGTGTTAACGCCGGTTTCGCAACGTTTGGCTGGAAAGTTTGTTCAATTTTTGCATAAGATCAATAAGCATCGGAAGTTGTTAAACTGCCTTGTAGCGTTTTTTATAAAGGTCCTCTACTTGTTCATGCACAGTTTTTTAAGGATTTTTTTACGCAGGTGAAAAACGGCGGTCGAGCGAGGGGAAGAAGACGAAACCCGGGAAAAAGGTAAAAGCCATTGTTCAACCTTTAATCGCTAAACATTCGGTGTAATTTGACTAAAAATATCTTTTTTTGCAGTCGAAATACGACATCGAGAAGTCAGGGGATGAGCCGAAGCTTGATGTCCGGAGCGC
>QXVZ01021568.1:0-22916 GCA_008931825.1 Phallusia fumigata | reverse complement strand
AATGACGTATCAAGGTGTTAAACTTGATACCATTGAGTGACGATAAGTTGAAGCGATGAAATACGGAGGAGTGATATATACACAAAGTCGCACAGATGTTAATCGCGTTCATGCAATATCCATATTCTCGACCCGAAAAACTCAACACAATTGCCAAGTAAGCTTTTTCTGCTTTCAGGTTGGAACAATCAAAATGGCTGCTGCAGGAAAAGAGTATTCAGGAGAAGCTAGCACTTCGGGATGGGGATACCAAAGTGGCAGTAGTAAGTAAAACAGGTCAACAACTACACTTGAAATGCCAAGTACGTGAATTGATAACCACATCTACAGCAATTGAAGATGGTCATAAAGCAACCTGTGCCCTAAGGGTGTTTACCAGAGGGACCAAGTTCAGCCGACTCTTTTAAAGGACTTAAGCTGGTCTTTAAAATACCACTGCACTTTTTTGAGGCTTTAAAATTTACAACGTTTGTCTGAGGGTTATTAAATTAGAGACCGACCCAAAAAACACATTTTTGTTCCAGATCAAGTGACCCCGTATACTCTCCAAAAGACCAACATACCTTTGGTGTCGCAAAGAGATTGCCAGTCAATTTGGGGTTCAGTCATAGAAATCACAAACCAAATTCAGTGCGCTGGTGGAGGAACTAGTGGAGTCAGCTCATGCATGGCAAGTTCCAGTTAATTAATTGCTCCGGGTTTTTTACCTCTGGATTTTTGCTTGCTATTAAACGATAATTTATACAAAAACTTGCCGGGTAAAACGCCTTTAGGTGTGAAAACTGTTTGCCAACAGATCATCCCTGGTTAAAACCCCGCTAATGAAACTGTACTCGTTTGAAAGTCGTGTAAAGCTCCGAAATCCTTTTACGTACAAATCTTTATCTGCAGGGGGATTCTGGTGGCCCACTGACTGTCGTGGACAACGGTGAGACGATTTTGATCGGAGCGGTTTCGTGGGTTCAGAGTAATTGCAGTCCGTACTACCCAGGAGGTTATGCCAAGATCTCTGCTGTCAGACCATGGATTGACAGTATCGTGGGATAGTAACGCAATCACGTGATTTGTGCGATTGCGCATATGTGCATGATAATAAAAAAACATGCTGCAAAGAATTTCGCGCATCGCTCAGGTATTTGCTTTGGGCATGGGGTTAGCAACATCGGCCTAAACCATAAAACAAATATGAGAATTGAGGTAATGCCAGGCCGTATTAGGCCTTGTGGACAAAAACAATCGAAAACTCTTTATTCTTTCACAGCAATTAAGGCATGTTCACAAGTTTCGTCCAGCACAGAGTTTCGCCCATTTGCAATTAGACGCATAGAAAACGCAAACACGAAAGACGTTCTCGTTAGTTTTGATGTAACTATTGGCCTTTGTCTTGCGCCTGGGGTTGAAACTGCAATTCAAATCCAAGCAAAAAAAAACAATAGGTATTTTTTTAAATTAACACAAGCACGTTTTTAAGGACTTTGTTCTTAGTAAAACAAAAACCTAAAACAAACAGCACAATGTGATTGAACTGGCATTATAGGTAAGGGTCCGGTTGTGTACAAAACGAGTCTGGCGACTTTACGTACTTCAGCAATTAAAAAACTGTTTATGGTTGAGTAAGTAAACAAACAAACTCGAAAAGTATTTCCAACAAAAGAAAAATACACGCTAATTGATTATAATAAAAACAAATAAAAGGGCTTTGCTACAAAAGGGTGTATACCCAGTATACTATGATTAACGTGCATATATACGTAGTATGTGATTTTTAAGTCGTCGGAGATTTTCCCTTACACAAAATTCTTTTTCCAAAATTCAAACAATAAACATGTCCCACGGACGCACCAAGATTGCAGGATATAAAATTCTCAACACTTTTCCGTGTTGATGCCTTTTCAACCACCGACGCTCACAAACCTACAACAAATAGTACAACATGCACGATCGAGTTTTAAGGGGTTAGGGGGTGTTTAGTTTTTTCAATTACATATTTCCATTTTCCCCGCCATTACCCCATAATAATTGGCTAGCTGTCGATATAAAACTTGTTCGAGTTCTGGAAATATATGGCCTATTTGCCTTCTTTATCCTCCAACGTCTCTAAAACCAAAATTCTTCCATTAAATTTAAATCTCTCGTTAAATGACCCAAGTTGCTTAGTACAAGGTTACTGGGCACCACAAATATTTTAGGCAGTTCAAATAATAGATTTTTCGCTGAGCTGCATAATAAAGCAATAAATGAAAACGTTTCAACGATGGTTGTTGTCATTATCAGTGCGTTCATGTATTCACTATACAGCAAATAAACATTTTGTACGAGTTTAAGAAACTTCCGTTAAGAAACGCTACCAAGAAGTCGAGAAGTATAAATTTACGGAAAGCGGAAAAGTTTAGTGATAAATTTAGAGGGTCAATGTTGTTTTACTTTTCCGCGGCATGTTTGTCATATCTCCTCTACAGGTGCCCGTCGCACGCTATCTAATGCTGGATAGAACCACATCAGTCCCAAAATACCTATTCTGACGCCCAGACAAACCCTATTAGCAAACACTCAACTCTTTAGCTTGAAATAGACGCGTTTACGCAGTAAGCAGATGGTATAGTTCACATGAGCAGATACCAACGCCCGGATAAGAGCTTCACTATGTACAAGGCGCAATAATAATACCGTCCCTGAAGTTGACAACAAACAAATGCCTGAATACATTAAATTGTTTTTAAAACCAATTAGTTGGCCACTGCCAGCATATACCACGTATTTCGGGTTGCACAAAGATTTTTCCTGCACAAGTTCGTTTCCCAAAAAACACATGCGTTTTTTTTCATTGATTGGGCAAAACAATGTTTCCATGTTCCGACGCGGACTGCGCTGCTGTACATGCCCTGTTTTCGGCAGAACATGCCCGATGTACAACTCAGTGCACATTTACCAGCAATCCTTGGCATTTTTTTAGTTTCTACGTGTTGAAAGTATTTTTGGTTATCCATTCAATTTTCGTCTGACTCGAACGATTTTTCGAAAGCGCCTGCATAGTTGATTGTACGATTAACAAGGAACGCTTTCCCAAAGTTATGTACGTAAACACGTTTAGAACCTTTAACTACGGAGGGTCTAAGTATATCCATAACGTACGCCGCGACCATAAAAGGCTATGTCACGCTATGGGAACAAATCCACCTGTTCTATTTTTGCTATAATTCCACCGCGCTTCGTTATGCGGAACATTGTCTCTTGTAGTTACAGTAGGAAACTAACAAGATTACCAAGATGTTGTTCTATCTGTTTGCGTGCTTGGCTCTTGCCTCCTCCACTCCAGTTCGTAAGTATACGTAAAGTTATAAGTGTGCGTCTAAATTATTTAACAGTGGTGTAGTGGCGGTGTAAACGTAATTAACAAACCTAATAATGTTGAAGAAAAAACATGGGAACTTGTATATGAGGTTACATTTGATTAGGTTATCTTCGCCATATTTATTTAAGTTCTCCTGCAGTTATCTTATTGGTTTTGAAGTAAAAAACAACTGGTGGGCATGCGCAGTGGAGTAGACGCAGATAAGCACAAACATTACGATGTAGGCGACTTTTGCGCATGCGCACTAACAGCAACATCCTAATTTTTTTTTCTTTTATTCCAATAACCAATCACACGTGCATGTGCAGATAAACTGCGACCAAGTCAAAGTTTCCAAACTCGTGTCGTCGGAGGATCAAACGCAGCTCCCGGCCAATTTCCATGGCAGGTATACAACACAATAACGTAACCATTTTGTGTCCCATGCGGCCTCTGTAGGGGTCTATAAAGTAGCAATTATCAGTTTTAATTCAATTGGCACTAAATCCTGGTGAAATTGTTTCCGGGTTAAACCCGGAACGTTTCCGAGGACAAATCCTGTTCAGGTTTTTTTCATGTTTGTTTAAGAGTCGAGCGGCTTGGACCATTTGACCAAGAGCTCACCCATCCAGCATTATTCGATCACACTCTACCACAGGGGTTCTCAACCAGGGGTACCCGTTACCCTAATGGGTACACGATCTGTTCCTAGGGGGTTTGAGGTTTGTTATTCGAACATGACAACAATAATTACTTTCCGAAAATTACTCAAGGGTTTTTTGAGAATTGATTAGTAATTTCCATGGCGGGAGGGGGGACGTGAAAAAATGTTCGGAATATCTGCTTTAGAAGCCATCGTGTATTATACAGCAACTGTTGTTTAAAGCAGGGTTGAATTAAACATCTTACGCTTTTTAGGTTTCTCTTCAACAATTTGGAAGACATTTTTGCGGCGGTTCGTTGATCTCGGATAAGTATGTTGTGTCAGCTGCTCACTGCCAGTTAAGGTAAAGTTTTTTACGTGCGTTGCGAAAATTGTGATCGCTCACCGGTTAAAAACGTTTGACAACTCTCCTGTTTCCTTGCGCTACACCGACCACCTTCGTCAGGGCAGTAAATTCTGTCATCGGGGCTAAAGTGCTTTGTCGCAATATAAAAAAGACACGCAAAAGGAGGATTAAAATTACATATTTGATGCACACGCTCTTTTTGATTCGGTATCTATCTGTTTGAAACTAAATCCTTCTTTGTTTTTCGAGCCGGTGTTTGAGCAAAAATGTTAAAGTCTGCCAGGTTTATTCACAACAAAGTAAACACTAGTAAAAATCCTAAAAAAAAGGCATATAGGCAAATCGTTCTAGTACTTTAACTGGAAATTTTACGTTGCCAATAACATTTGTGTCTTTATATTACAAGAGTAAGTTACATTGCAATTCGAACCCCTTCGCTGTCAACAGCAACCCAGCAAAAAGGTCCGAATTGAAACTTACGAACAAGTTGCAGCCACACAACTACATGTTACAGATTGTCCTCATCGGTAACAAACACAAACTTTGCTTCATGTGTATTTCAGCTTTGTGACAGTTGGCATCGGTGGAATCGCTTACCAGAGTACCGAAGCAGTAATCAGTGCATCTAACTTTATCCCACATCCTCAATACAATGAAATCCCCTTCGACTACGATTACGCTGTAGTCGAACTCGCTCAATCTGCATCCCTTAACTCTGCCAACGTAAGTTTGATGCACATCGCAAGACCATCGCTAATCTGGGAGGCTCATAGAAGTTAAAACGGATATTTATATTTTTGTTTATTTATTTTATCTTTCGGGAAATTAATGTTTACCGGTTTACGGCTAGCACATTTGGCAATGTTTAGTTTACATAACTATTTGCTGAAATGGTTTAATGTAGTAGACGTTTCCGCATGTTTTTTAGATTGCCACGATTACTATGGCCAACGAAGGTCAGACTTTTGCCGCTGGGACCACTGGGACCATTTCCGGATGGGGTTACACAAATGGCCAAGGTAAAGAATGTACTGTCCGATACAATTCCTGTGATGTATCTTTCTTCGCACGAAAGTTTGCTTTTTGATTTCACCTTTGTTTTCTTTATTGTGCGACGTGGCCTCGCGTATGGTCTAGCCCAGTAGGTCCCATTCTTTTTCGAAGCATTCCCCTTTTGCCTTTTTTAGAACCATTCATCCCCGACCAAGTAGTGTAGTGATAAAAAGTAATAAAAGGAAGTTTGGAACCCCTGGTCTACCTCAAAAAAAATACTACACTTATCATGAATAACTTTACTATAAAGTGGAAATTCCTCCCCTTGACCCATCAAATTCCTCCCCGGTTGGGAACCACTGGTCTAACCTCTCTTTTGACAAGACAACAAGACCTTTGAGTTCGTTACTGTATGCTAGGATCCCATAACACCAGTTTAATGTCTGTTTTGACGTAATGTTACTTTTCCCCTGTGCGGTCCCTAACAAGAAACAACTTAACTTTCAACATGTTGCACAGAGTAAGTCCAGATATCCTTTACTGGTTGAAAACACCAGTTTATTGTCGGTTTTGACTTAGTGTTGCTTTGGTCCTGTGTACAGCCTGGCATGGCACAATTTAACTTTCGACACCTTTATTTTGCAGTTCAACAAATTCCAGCAATTCTTCAATGGACGACTATCCCTCTAGTGTCGGAGGTTGCTTGCCAAAATGTATGGGGTAACGCAGTTACTATTACCGATCGCATGCAGTGTGTTGGTGGAAACGGAGTGAGCTCGTGCATGGTAAGTTGTGGGAGGGGGGGTGCAAAAATGCAAAAGAGTGAATGTAACTGTGCAGTTATTAGGTTTGAGGAACTAACTTTACTTATCCAGTTTTGATCCAATCAGAGTAAAATACATTAAAAAGTCTTGGTAAAAACAGAATGGTAATACTACAACACCCAGTTGACTACTTTTTTAAAAAAGGATTTGAGTTTTTTGACACTTTTAAAGCATCCAGCCACAGTCGAGAGCACAAAATAGGTTGTAAACCATAAATTACAAATGAATGTGAGTTTTGTGCTGAAATTCTGAATCCGGGTGATGTTTCAGGGTGATTCCGGTGGTCCATTGACGGTTGAGGACGGAAACGGAAACACAATTCTTATTGGAATCGCATCCTGGGCCGAATCAAACTGCAACCCCAACTATCCCGTTGGTTACGCTAAAATATCGGCCGTCAGGAACTGGTTTCAAGGTGTAACTGGCGTTTAAAAAGCGCAAACAGAATACAATACATGAAACAAACATGAGTTATTGTGTTAATTAAAGAGATTAGATAAGGAAGTTACTTATCTTCAACACACAACACAATTATAAAAAAATAGCTGCTTCATGTACGTTCATAAAACAACTACAGAAACTACCAGACGCAGTTTCAGACACAGAGTATAGTTTCTGTAAAGAAGTTAGGTCTTTGCCTAAATAGGTGAAAATATCGTTTGGAACCACTGGGACATTACTGTTTTGATTAAACATTATAAGGACACAAATATGCGGTGTAACAAAATCAGGACAAGTTGTATGAAATAAAAAACAACCCCTCCCTTGTTGACGTTTTTTACCTTTTCAAAAATGCATAATAACCTACTAATTTGCCTGTGATCTATGTACACTTATACGTTTTCAATTGTTGGATTGAACAAAGTTGCAGCCGAAAATGTCGTATCCATCTAAATCTTTTGTTTGCGCAGGACTTCCTGGAACCACATCTCAAGTGGTTATAGTTTTTGAGTAAATCTGCACCTAAAAGTCCATCTTCCGCAGTGGTGACGAGCTTTGCCCTGAGCCGGGGGTACAAGACAAAAATATTTTGTCCCAATTGTATTGCGATGCGAACGTTGTGGGGTGCAACATTCGAAAGGCATGAAAAAAGCACCACTGTTTTGTTACTGTGTTTCTTCAAGCGAACTGAGCAGATTATGATTTTTGGCCATCTGCATCTGCTTTGTGGCTTCATCAAGCCAGTCTGTTGCCTTTTCGGCCACTTTGATTGCTTTTTTAGCGTAACCTTTCGCTGGGTCAATGTTTCCAATTTTCAAGTAAGAAAACCCCAAGGCCTCATAAACCATACTCATAAACCACATTGAGTTGATCTCGACTTGGGTGAAAGTCCCTTTCCGTAATACTTTAAAGATTAATTCGCCAACTGCAATGCTATCTTGAAACCTTTCAAGCTTGCATAAGCAGAAGGCCCTGTTGGACTGGCACAGGGCTGTTTTAAGAGCCTTTTCACGGGTGTCACTTGTTGAAACATTACCAACAATGTCACAAACTTTTTCAATGTAGGGTAGCACCTCCATTGTAACAGTCTCTTGTCTCGCCTCATCAACCAGCTTGTTCACAAGCTGCAGACTGTGGTGTGTGCATTGGTGAAGAGCCTCTAGTTTCTTCTTTGGGTCTACAAGCTTTTGAGAGAACTGAAGAGCCTGATGGAGGAACCTTATACTGAGGTTACTCCAATTGACTTTCCCGGACAAATGCAAGCATTCGTCCGCAAACTTCTGACAATCATAAAGACGTGACGCGGAATTGAGTTTCCCCAGAAGAGCCTCGCACTCCTTCTCTTCACGAGGTCCATTAACGCAGTGTTTCACTGCTTCATAATTCCGGAACATTTCGTCTGTTAAAAAAACAGCAAACGCAATTAAGGAACATGCGGTTCGATTTTGTCATTTAATTTTATCTCTGTCGTGGACAATTCCGCTTGGGCGTCTTGTTGCCAAGGGAACAAGCGGCCCGAAGGAGCTATAGGATGAGAAAAGTAGACCTGATTACTACAACGTGTGACCAACATTGGGGATTTAGGTCGTTGGGCAAAAACAAGACAAACTTTAGACATTGTCTCACCAGTTTTCTTCAAGATCTGGTCTTCGGGATCTTGTTGAACCATTGCAAGTGGTGATTCATCTTGTAAAAATAATAAGTGACAACCTCACGTTTTATGTGGACGAGGGACAACGTTAAACACCAGCAAAGTTGTAAGCAGACACAGCTTCCAAGATAAACAATCTAGGATTATTAATTTACAGAAATTCTGATTCCCCGAAACTGGGACCTCGCCGAAAAAAAGTAGCGGCAACGAGCCTAAACGCAAAAAGCGCAAGTGGCATATTCATTTCTGTGTAAAAAAGTTTATTGGGTCTAGAGCAGTGGGTCCCAAATTGGGGACCGGGGTCCCTTAGGGTTCCGTGAAGCGATTTTAGGGGTACGTGTAAGTCTTTAGTTTCACTTAGTCAATGATATATCGCTTGAATACTGATATATTCTGAATGTACATTTCAGATGCAACTTTGATTGCGCCTTTTGTGGCCCAACTCGCAATGCTACTTTGTTATGTGACAAGGAACAACTGACGTAAAATGGGGCACACAGAAAGCATTGCAAAATGTAATCGAGTGAAGTTTAATTGAGGTAATTTTTTATGGGACGGCAAGTCATAAAAGAAAAATTGCAGGTAGACCGTTAAGCAAATAATTTTTAACCACTGATGTAGAATGATAGTGCCATGGCAAACGTTGACGGCCTCGCAATTTAATTAGTATTTACTTTTTACACGAGGGATGCAAACTCGGGTTGACATCGGGGACCGGTTTCGAGACGCTTCCAAACTGAAACGTTGGGGTGACGATGACGGGAAGAGTTGTTGCGTCACACCTCGTGTTTCACGTGCAATGAGGGCGCCGGAAATTTGTTTCATGAACAGGTTTACCTCGATTTCAACTGCGACGTAACACAAAAAATTGTAACGTTTTCAATTCGATTGGCCAATCTAAAAGGTAAGTTATAAAAACGAACACAACTTATTAGAAAACCTATATTATATGTGCAAGACAAAATGCACTGATAACCTAAATATTTTAAGCAACTTTTTTGCAATAGCAATAAAATCCTTTTAAATTGTACCTTTTATGGGATTTTACAAGCACCATTTGTTGCTTTTTAGTTTCACCTTTTTGGGATGTTTTTCTGTCCTCTGCTTTGTCAACGCGGCAGTTTAACATCAGGTTTTTAATGAGGAGGAATATTTTCTTGTCTGTATGCGAAGCAATTTTTTCACCAACTCTGTCTACTTCTTTCATTAAAGGTGATTCGGGAGAAAGTGACAGGTATCTTGTCGAATCGACTAACTGGCGCCGAGTGATAATTTCCAATAGAACAACCCCAAAGCTTAAAGTATTAAAATAAAATTAAATGCATTAATGTAATTTCCTTGTTGTTGTACTTATATGTTTTGCTGCGGCCGAAGTGTTTTAAAAGTGCAGTCTTACGGTTGAAAAAAATGGCACTCGACTGCATAACAGACCGAAATAGCGACTATGGATTTGCCCAAGATTGAAACTGATTAGTCTTAGAAACACAAAATACGAACTTTAAGAGCTTGATTAAAAACATGACTGCCAGAAAGTCATCTGTTTATGCACTGAATTAAAGTTACGAAAATGTGGTTCGCCAAGTCATGCACTGATGAAAACAACAGCGATTGTCGAAACGTTTTCTGGTTCCCGGAAGTTACGTTTAGTTATTCTTAATTCCAAGTTTCTCAATTAAATTTTAAAAATAGTGGCTGACTGGGAGTAAAAACGATGAAGTGAATTGCGGTACTTGGCACATCCACCACAAACAACCGACATTAACCTGTACATGTCCGCAAGTGGAGTGCGCTTTTCCTCTGGGCAGTTAAGAACTTCAGGGGCCGCATAAAAATGTGTGTGTTGACTTGTTGCTGGAACCTGAAATATATATATATGTACCTTGTGCGATCAATCCCCTAAAAATCGGAAGTAATTTTTTTGTCATAGCGGACCTCAATACACGCATATAGTCGCTAATAGTGCGACTGCCTTGTGCTCGCAAGGTGGTGGGTTCTCATTCTCACCAAATTTAAAAACCAAATAAAACATGGTCCAACGGAACTGCAGTGAAGCTGGTATTTTAGCGATGGAACTATTGTGAAAATTAGGCATTAGGGCCCTTTTCCACCCATCGAGAATAAAATAAAACAAACAAATATAACAGCGAGTTTAAGCTTGATCCACCAATTGTGCCCTCCACTATTTTGCGCTTCATAACGTTTTTACGTTGCGAAACTATTACCGGCTTGGTAATCGTTTTGGTGCATTTGTGTCGCTACGATTTCTTTCACCAAGCAAAATATACTTAACTCAACTCAACTCAACAAACAAGCTTTAAGTTTTGAGCCTACCTCAAGTGACTCGGTCGTATCCCTGATCAAGCTTGCAGCACTAAAGTCAGCTAGCTTTAGAGTAAGATCTCTGGCAAAGAGTATATTTTCCGGTTTGACATCGCCGTGACAAAATTTCCTTCCACCGCTGTAGTTGTGCAAATAAGCAAGAGCCGCCGCGAGTTGCTGAACGATACGCAAAGAAATTGGCCAAGGAATCTGTATGTTGTGGTTGCGAAGAAGATACTTTAGGGTTTTTCCGTCAACATATTCCATCACTATTCCAAAGTGCTGTGGAAACTCAACAAGGCCCAGTATTTGAACAATATTCGGGTGGAGAATACCACTAAGAACATTGGCCTCCCGAATCACACTGAAAAAAGTACAAGGTAATGCATTTGTATGAGCTAAAATATACATAAAGATGTTAAATTGCTTACTTTCATACAAAGCAAATTATAAAAGACAGTTTAGTAGCATAAAACTTCAGCCGAAGTTAATGCGGAAAATTTCAATTTTTTGAACAGAGTTAGCCTCTCAACGTGTACTAACATAACGGCATTGACCATTTGTTTCCGCGCAGATAAGGCGTATAATATAATATTCTGTATACTTATCAAGGCGTTTGTCATATTCCTCCTGTTTTGACTGTGGCAAAGGAAAAGATTTGACTGCAACGTCCCCAAGTTCACGGTGATAATAATAGTAAACCTGACCATATGACCCGGAACCCAGGTAACTTTCGCAATCGAAGTCAGAAACTTCATAAGTTGGAAGATCAGAAGAAAACGAATTGTGTTTATATCTCTATGCATATGAGGTGGTTAAGTATAATACGTTCGGTTAGAAAACAGGCTGAAAGATTAAAAAAACGTAGCCTACCTTCATTTTTGTGTTCCGTGCTTTAGTTGCTTTGTCATTTTCATGGTTTTTATGATAATAATTAGTTACACAAACATCACTGTAAACATGTACAGTCGATATGTACAAAAACCACTTGGTAAACAACGTACAAATGCAACGATCTTCATCTCGTAATTTACGGATCACTAAACTAAATCGCCCTAGACTTCCATGTGACACCCAGTTTTTTGTAAAAAGAAATACCCCCACGGTTGCGGTTTTACCCCTGTTAGACACAACATACTACCACTGGAACAGAACCTTTTCGTAACGTTCTTTCGTTGTCACTATTCACAACAGCGCATAGGTACAGCAGGCCACAGCCAATACAAAATAACGCCTATACGAACTTCAATGCAAATGTGTTCATTGTAAAATATCCAGGCAAACTAAATATGCTTTCACCCGACGACATCAACCATTGTCGAAAATCCTTTGTTGAATGTTTTGCCACTTTTAAAAGTGTGTACATAAGTTTCATTATATCGGAGCAGGGTTTGATATCTATATAACTTGAGTATATTTGTGCTTACCAACCGAACGGTCCTTTCAAATAAAATCGAATTAGCCTACATACCATTTCCTATCCAAAGTTATTCACTCGCTCAAATTTTTAATCCGTTAAAAGCAAGTAGACAAGAAATCTATTTCAAAAATGTTCTTTCGCCTTTCATTTAGACATGTGTAACTTTTCTGTCACTGTATTCGAGTTTTTTAATTCGTTAAAAGTATCCTCTAATCCAAGGGTGAGCAAATATATATTCCATGGGGCTCTATGAGAAACAGAACATATTGCGAAGGCCGGCCAAAAGGCTAAACTCAATTCTGCATGATATTAACTGCAAATAACATTGTTTTGACAAGCTGGTAAAATTTTGTAATTACCAGCTTAGCTTAAACAGGCAAGTCAGAATTAACTAAGGGCTGTATAATACCCATGTCTGCTCTACCCGTTGCTACGAAAAAATAAGGCTCTACGCAGAGGTGTTTGGAAACCGTCAAAACATGTTCGGCTTTATTGGAATATTTTTATGGAGAATTCCGTTGTGTTGGTAGCGGTCACAGGTTTGAAGTTCAATGCAAATGTGCTCACTGTTCAACAACCAAGAAAAGAAAAGAAAAGAATTACGCTGTACCTAACATTGTTTTTTTTAGAGTGTCATTGTCAAATATCCTTTGAAAGCTTGCTTTGTACTTTCTGGAGTTTTCATATAAAGCGGATTTCCTATCAAACTATGTGCAGTCAATTTGGTTTCAAAAACCGCCCCCAACAACGGATAAAAAACATCCATATGTCTCGTGCGCAGATCTAATTTTATTAGGATATTCTTTGTCACAAAAGACTCCACAGGGGCAAAGAGTGGGAGTACGGTACGTTGGTACGGCGGCAAAAATCATCACAAGTTTCAGTACGCCCTTCGCAACGAGGTACGTGGCGCGCACAACTATAAAATGGACCAAACGACGAATTTGTCTAAACAGATATTTCTAAAATCGCCTTATGTGAAAGAAAACTTGTGGTGAAATACATCGTACGCTCCCCAAACAGAAAAAAAAACATTACACATAAGCGCCGCGTGTGGTAGTAATTAACGTGCGCTGGCAAAATGAAGGAGTCGTTCTTTTTCTGCAGGGAACTCAACCTCAGGCCATAGTAAGCTTATTTATTTAATTCTAACCCAAGAGGCAGATTATTGTGCAAAAAACGCAATTAATTACAAATCGAATACCGACAAACTTGTCAAGGACCGTTGAAGGCCTGTAATATGTTTTTAAATCACATCACTTCCTTAACGTTTTGTTAAATATTTTTGGGAAAAACTAACAATATTTGTAAACATTAAAAAACTGATGAACACTTGTGTTGTTCAGATGGCGGAAGAGTTTGAACACGAGGCTGTTGTTACCGAAACACCTGAAGTTAAGTTGTTTGGAAAATGGACAACCAGTGATGTTCAGATCAATGACATCTCATTGACTGTAAGATTTCTGTTTGTAAACACGACACATTAAAGATTTGTCAAGCAAAACCACACATATTGTTTCAACCTGAAGAAAACCTTACAAATCATTACATTTCCATTCTATTTGATAGGCTTTAACATTTACATATTTTTATGATTTTTTAACAGGATTATTTGCCAGTGAAGGACAAATACTCCAAATATTTGCCTCACAGTTCTGGCCGCTACCAAGTCAAACGGTTCCGCAAGGCACAATGCCCCATTGTTGAACGACTCGTCAATTCCATGATGATGCATGGACGTAACAATGGAAAGAAATTGCTGACTGTGCGCATCGTGAAACATGCGTTTGAGATCATCCACCTTTTAACTGGTGAAGTAAGAAAAACATTAATGTAACAGGGTTTTATTCTTCAACGTTGAATCGGATTGTAAAAACAATTTTTTAACAAAGTGTTACGGAGTGCAAAAACAGTTTTTTAACATTGATTTTTCACAAGTGCCAGACATAACTGCAAAATTTAACTTAAGTAGAAAAGTAATGGGTTGCAAAATCATTGTGTTAATTTTACATCACTCAAGAATTTTTATCAAACATTTTTATTTTCGTTGAACAATAAGAAAGCTCGCTAAGCATGTGCATTAGCCCAAAACACTGTGAATAAATGTGGTGATTTTACAGGTCAAATTGCATGTGGCAACAATACTTTGTTAAATTGCAAAGGCTTAAGATGCAGGTTTGAATTAATGCTGGCCACAAATTGTTTTTACAGAATCCTCTGCAAATTTTAGTGAATGCCATTATCAACAGTGGACCAAGAGAAGACTCAACTCGTATTGGGCGTGCTGGAACAGTCAGGAGACAGGTAAAGAAATTTACCTAACTAAGTTGGAGATGTTGCCAGGTGATTATTATACCAAATTCCTACAGTCTGTTGATGTGTCACCACTGCGACGTGTGAACCAAGCTATTTGGCTTCTGTGCACTGGAGCAAGGGAAGCTTCATTCAGAAACATCAAAACGATTGCAGAGTGCCTTGCTGATGAGCTGATCAACGCACACAAGGTATTTACTGTGAATTGCAAGATTGATTCAAGGGCAATTGTACCCTTGTAGCCCAAATATATTGAAAATAGTAAGTGGGGGTAATAACAATATTTGGGTTTGAATTTGAAAAACTACGATTGAAAGAAAATGCTATACATTAATAAATTAGCCTTTGGTGTAAACAATTTCTGGCAAGCATAGTGGCAGTTATGACCACAATAAGCTGTAAAAGATTTTGCCTTTTGCAAATGTTGTTATACATTCGATGTCAATATTCTCAGGGGTCTTCGAACTCTTACGCAATCAAGAAAAAGGACGAACTGGAGAGAGTTGCAAAGTCCAACCGTTAAAATTTGCGACTTCATTTGATGCAAATAAAAGATCACTTGCAAAGCTGGGTGCCATACTAGATCTGTTAGACATTACATATGCTCAACTCTACATGTTTCAAAAACTCTGCTTAGGGCAGTGTTCTTTCACCTTTTGGCATCATAGAACTCTTGACCTCATTTCTCATACATTGCAGAACACTTTGCACAAAGTTTAAAACAAATATTTTCCATTACACAAGCTGTCAGCAACAATGATGTTTACTCGTTATTGCCATTTTTATAATTTGGTTATTGCATACATTGTAGTGCAGCTCGTGCCAAAAATGTAGGTTTGGTCTTAGTTGTGTGCTTGCCTTCATGATGGATACACAATTTTTTTCACCTGGAGTGTAATTAAACTTCAACAACCCCGTGAATGAAAAAGTATTTTATAGTTTTGGATGAAAACAGATGTCCAGAATAAAAACTAGTATCATAGCATCATAAGCAAGCCAGATTGTATTAAGATTTGAATACATCATCTTTGAGGGTCTTCGAACTAAGACCTTTGGTGCAACAACAAAACTTGCACTGGTGGCAGAATGCTGTTTGCTATAATTTGCAGGACAAAAAGCCACATTTATTGGTAGTTGCAAATAATAAACATAATAGTAAGAACTGACCAACAGGAACAAAGTTACTAAAAATGTAAACTTCATAAAGTAGTAACTTTATGATTTGTAATTTTGTTCCAAAATAACTGTGTTGTATTTAGTATGCCACCATATCAACGGCAGTCAACTGGTTGTGAGCAAAGAAGTGAAGGACACCAGATTAAGACTGGCCCTTGTTTCACAATACAGCCATTTATTGCACAGAAAACATAGAGCGCTTTTCGTTTCTGGACAAAAATATCACCACGCTGTGTTTCACACTCTTGGGGAATTACCCCCGTTAACTGGCAACCTTAAAACTTCTTCTCAAAGTAAAATAAAAAAAACGAAAACAGGGCAGCTTTTTAAAGCCACCAATATCGAATATATAGGAAAGCTACAACAAGAACGATGACAATGGCTGCAATTTTAGCATATGAAGACCGTAGGTTAAGGTAGTGAGCATCTTGTTTGTATTTCTTTGACAAACTTGCAAGGTTGCTTGCCTTATCTCCAAGCTCTGAAATGAAAAGATAGGAAGTTATGCTTTGATATTGCCAAGGGTGAGTCACACACAAAATACAGAATGGCAAAGGTAAACTAGAGATGAAGCATAGAGAAGTAAAATCCATGTCTTGGGTCCGAAAAATATCACTGACTACTCAGTTGTTAATAAATGAACAAAAATAAAGCAACATTCTAGGATTTACCCAATATCAGCATGTTGGTCACAAAGAGTTCCAACATTACCATGTTTGCAGCAAGTGCTATGACAAACAAATATTACAACAATTATTTATTTACCAGATAAGGCTACACCTCGTTGAAGAACATCATCAATGTTTGAAACCATGATTCTTTGTACATCTTGTAACTCGGACGACACAAGACTTAAATTTC
Organism: Phallusia fumigata; assembly: GCA_008931825.1. Taxonomy (NCBI): domain Eukaryota; kingdom Metazoa; phylum Chordata; class Ascidiacea; order Phlebobranchia; family Ascidiidae; genus Phallusia; species Phallusia fumigata. The sequence goes on along the minus strand of QXVZ01021568.1, from coordinate 6,577 downwards.
TTCTCGCTCTTGTGTCAGTGTAAGTCTTTTTTGTTTTTTGCATGTAAGTATCTGAGATTTTAAGCATAAATACTTTAGTCGAAGTGTAGTGAAAAAGCAGATCGGTTTAAGAAGTTAAGTTAAAGTAGGTTTGGCTACCATCGCTGTGTGATAATTGTAGGCAACACTGGAGTGTTATAAGAGGAAACAAATTGGTTGGCAGTAACAATGACACAGTGAGGGAAATAAGCACAACATAAAAATGTTTTAAGAAACAATTTATTGTACTTAACAAACAAACAAGCAACACAGTACTTTAATTTTTCACAAGTGTAAAACACCAAGGAATTAAGTACAGTTCTAACAATAGTTGCTGCCAGCAATAATAACATCTCAATGCCTTTAAAATTTTACTGTTTGTCTATGCAGATAGCCCTAACCAAGGCAAGAAACAAAATCAGCCAAAGCATTACGTGCAGAAATGAAGTTTTAGAATGAAGTTTTTTACTTCACAAAGTGTACTGTACTAACACTTACCAAACTCAATAAATGCATAAGGTCGTGATACGCTGTCCACTCGGTTTCCATACTGAACAAAGAATTCAGAAGACAATTCCTCCAAAAACGAAAACGCAAGTTTTTTGCTAAATGACGCCTCACACAAAACGAGGTAACAAATGTTTTGGTCAATCAAATAACTAAAAACAAAATTTGGTTATAAAACGTCCCAGGTGATGTAAGATTTATATTAAATAAAAAAGGTCAAACAAACATACTGAAATAACAGTTTCCCAGTTNTCCTCCAAAAACGAAAACGCAAGTTTTTTGCTAAATGACGCCTCACACAAAACGAGGTAACAAATGTTTTGGTCAATCAAATAACTAAAAACAAAATTTGGTTATAAAACGTCCCAGGTGATGTAAGATTTATATTAAATAAAAAAGGTCAAACAAACATACTGAAATAACAGTTTCCCAGTTTCAATAGTGCAACGATCAGGACTTTGATTGTTGAGCTTTCTGAATAACAGTTTTGCTTGATTTTGGTATTCTGTTAAACTTCTTCCAGTCTGAAAACAAAGGTAAGATTTGTTTGACACAAACTGATATGATTTAAAACATGTCATGAGTCTGATAACATAGGGTTAGCATTCGATAAAATTTTGCAAAAAAAACTTGATTAACAGTGGTAACTTAGGTGACTCAGTGAAAATACCAACTATGTTAATATGTAAATATTTGATGCTTAAATTGGGTTTGATTGTTTATCTTAATTTGTCAAACTGCACTAACACTGTTGTGTTGCATGCGTGCTTTGTACATGGATTTCAAGTTTTGCATTCACATGTGGGAAATATTGGATCAACAATGCATAAAATCAAGTTAAGATATATGGCATCATTAAACGACGCTGTTTTCAATTTCAAGATAATTTAGAGGACCCTACAAAAAAGCCTATCACAGCACTTACAGTTTTAAAATTGAAACTGTGCAGCTTTCGTTTAAAATACTTTTTTCACGTGTTTACCTGTTCGTCCTCTTGCATAGACGCTGCAAGAGGTAAACCATCCCGGACTCGCGCAATCATTGTAAGAAGCACCATCTTGTCCACAACTTCGTAACTGCTTCCACCCTACTTTCACGTTATACTATCTATGTCCAAATAAATGAGAACTCCTGTGGTACAGTTGCTAAAAAACAAAAACCACGCTCAACCTATTGACAATGCGAAACTGACGCCGAGCATCTTTCGATACGTGTTCATAATTTTTAAACAAATCNCATGAGTCTGATAACATAGGGTTAGCATTCGAAAAATTTTGAAAACAAACTTGATTAACAGTGGTAACTTAGGTTACTCAGTGAAAATACCAACTATGTTAACATGTAAATATTAGGTGCTTAAATTGGGTTTGATTGTTTATCTTAATTTGTCAAAGTGTACAAACACTGTTGTGTTGCACACAGAGTGCTTTGCACATGGATTTCAAGTTTTGCATTCACATGTGGGAAATATTGGATCACCAATGCATAAAATCAAGTAAAGATATATAGCATCTTTAAACGACGCTGTTTTCAATTTAAAGATAATTTAGAGGACCCTACAAAAAAGTCTATCACAGCACTTACAGTTTTAAAATTGCAACTGTGCAGCTTTCGTTTAAAATACTGTTTTCACGTGTTTACCTGTTCGTCCTCTTGCATAGACGCTGCAAGAGGTAAACCATCCCTGACTCGCGCAATCATTGTAAGAAGCACCATCTTGTCCACAACTTCGTAACGGCTTCCACCCAACTTTCACGTTATACTATCTATGTCCAAATAAATAAGAATTCCTGTGGTACAATTGCTAAAAAACAAAAACCACGCTCAACTTATTGACGATGCGAAACTGACGCTGAACATCTATCGATACGTGTTCCTAATTTTTAAACAAATCCGGACCAATGCAGTATCATTTATTGTGGCACTGTGGTCATTTTTGTTTTAAAACACAAAAAAATCGGGAAAAAACAGGGATTGAAACATTGATCGTCCAACGCAGCGAAGTAATACAACCTCTGCTTGTAGCTTTTTATGTTTTGCTTATCATCTACAGTGGGGCCAGATGGATCATAAAGAAGCCGAACGTTTAAGGGCTAATAATCAATTACGGGCATTTTTCAATCGAAAACTTAAAAATGTAAACTAAACCAAGTTTATCGGCATCTTCCAAAACTATCAATGTCATCCACTGACAGCTCAGCGTCTTGTGCAATGACAACACGATTTCCAAAAATGGTGACTATAAAAACCAACTTTTAGAAAACTATTATCGATGCGAAAAATCATGCAACACTGCCGAGCCACCATAACGTCGATTTAGTCTAAATATTTTGTAGTGAATTCTCTGGTCAACGGCAGGCAATCTGGTGAAGACTATGGTGTCCTCATCAACCATGATTGACATCGAATCTCTGTCACAAGGTGACACATCGCACTCTAATAGGTAAGTCGCCATCCATTTTCCAAACAATGCATCAAATATTGAAACGACCAACTCTGAACCAGCATCCTCGTGCTCTGCATAAATATTTTTGACTGTGGTAATACCAAACGTTTGTACAAATATGAATTGCAACCCTGAAAATGCAAGGAAAGATCCCTTTTATAGTGATTGGCCATCTAGGCCTGGCGGTGTATTTTTTTGTTCATGACACAAATATCCGCTTAGTTGAAGCGGTTTTGGTGCGGAAAATTAGCGAGTTTTACCTAGTAACTATTGAATAGAGACCGCAGATATACTCTTTATGTCACTTGGTAGCCACAATCGCCGCGTGAAAAGCATTTTAACTACCTGCAGCTTAAACTTACCCCACCCTGGCCTCACTCTTCCAGCAGGTCTGTAGTACAGCAAAACAATCAAGTTTAATTGAACTTCGGTTTCAACACACACCAGAATGTGGCGCACGGGATCGGCCGTCCCAGTGGATCCTACGTAGGCCAGTGGCCTAGGCCGACGCACCAATCGGCCCGATGACGTCACAGCATGCGCAGGATAAGCTGTACAGAAAGTGCTCTGGTAACTTTAGCTCCCAAAAATGAAGCATTGTCCTGAGCGATAGATCGGCCAGTGAAAGTGGAAGAATACAATTTTCTGAGAACATAGAAAACTATATCTAAGGCTGTTCAAAATGGAAATTGAACTCTGACATATACAATGGAAGACGGCGTTTTTTTTATTGGCCGTCGCGTTAAATGCGAATATTTCGTCTTTATTATTTTATTAAACCAGGCCAGGGGTTGGCAACTTTTTAACGCAGTGTGCCAGTTTAACAATTATGCCCAAATGTTGATGACGTCACTGCTTTGTAAATCTGCGTTTGGTAAGCTGATCGCCACAAAATGTAATAGCCTGGTTTACAGTTAAACGCGGACGCTCTATGGCTCTCGTTGCAGCAGTTGCACTGCATTTAACGATAAAAAAACTGAACCAGGGGTTTCAAACAGACGGTTTGATTGCCGCACCCAGCCTGTCAGCAGATTGTTGTGGCCAGCACAGTCATGCAAGCAAACAACCCAAGTTCGCATTTGCAACAATAGGCTACAGAGCTAAACGTGTCGGTTAGAAATAGAATTGTTATATTTTCTTAACAATCTCTCCATTAAATCCTGTATAGCTGGATAGCAAGCAAAGTTGTATTTGTAGGACCATTTCAAAAGTGGCCTGTCACAGTCTTTGAGTTTGGGACGGATGGGGCCTATTAAACAGCCGACACAACGTAGTTTGATTTCTTTTTTTAGAAAATAATAGAGGCGGGTTTAACATGGTAGTCAATCAATATAACTTGAAGGCGCAACGAATACCGGAAGTATGAATAATTTTTACGCAATGGAAAAATAACAAAGCCTCATAAAAGTGCAACAGTTTTAGTTGTAGATTAGGCGTGCAATATGCGTTCCCAGCTGAGGTTTTTCCCTTTTATCAACCATTTTCTACACCCTTTGCACAGCTGTAACCACCAGACTAAAATTGTTTAATTAACTTCCAAAGGTGCAACACACTTCTTTGATCGCACTGGACAAGATATTTATTAGTTACAAAGTCTTTTACCTTCTTCACTAGTAAGCGATGGATAAGTCCATTTAATTCTCGAATCTTCAGTGTTGTATTGCTTTGGAGTGACATCAATTGAATAACCAGTGCAAAGACGGTATTTTATATCAGTGGACTGCATGTTACCTGTGAATCAACAGATTGCCACAGATTCGCCAGATAAATTGGGTTTGTCGCGGAATCGCTGCTTCAGCAGTTAAGTTTTTACAAGCTAGGTCTCACCAATTTGCAAACAGTGCTTGGACTAGTGTAATTACTTGGTCACCCATGTTTCCTTAGGCTCGAAAATTAACCAGGATTGCTCCAGGCCAGTAGAACCCAACTAACAACTATGAATGATACACGGGAACAGTAGTTAGCCAGGAAGCTCAAAGGATAAAAATGAAGTAAACAAACCCTTTACCAAACAGAAAACGTTATCATGCAAAGAAAAGTGTTTTTGATGTCAATTTTAACATCACAACCACGGACAAAAGTTAGGAGTTTATTTTTTTTAACCAACAGAAGAGCAATGAACCTTGTTTGTTTGATTCGGGTGTTTCAGGTTGAAAAAACAGCGTGTCGACTGATGTCAAATTTTGTTTTACTAATCTTCCAGTATCGTCTGCAGTAAATTGAATGCTTTGCCAGTGAGACATATCCCACTTTTCCTCACACTGTGAAAGTTGTTTAAGTTATTAGTTCATACCCTCGTTTTTTTCATTTTTTTATGTGCCTTGTGCCAAAAAGTAAAAAAACATGCATTGTTATTGCACAGCATAAAAGGCAATGGTACGGGCTTAAAAAAAATTCAACCAAGTTCCAAAAATTACTTCTTTTGCATCAGCAACTGAAAGAATCATATCATTTCATTGTGCTGTTTTATGATTAAATACGAAAAGCACCAATGGAACTTCTAATTTGAATATCTACCTTGTATTCTTACCTCTAATGGGCCAGAAAGTACTTCAGCATCAGTTAAGATATTGCGAATAGCCCAAGACGTTCCTGACTTGTTAGTAGGAACCAAATAATGGATAGGCACTGCACCAATCTGAAGTGAATGTTTAATAGCTGTTGTTTGAAAGAGACAGGGAACATCTCTGATGGGCAAGTCTGATGAAAAAAGTCGAACTGGTTCTGAGGTATAGGGAATCCCAATGTTTTGATCTCCAATCGAATAAATGGCATTGTTTGAGGGTAACTTCACCTGGTAGTAAAGATATTTATGGTGATGGCATATAACCTGAAAATCACTACCTGAGATCACTGTATCTATCAGTAAAGAAATATATTAAACAAAGGCATTCTAACAGTCTAAAGTTTACCACAAACAGGCGGACTAGAAACTGAAGCAATGAGGGTTTGAAACTAAAATACCCAGAAACTCAATAAAAAAAGTTTAAAAATTAAACAACAAATATTTTTGTTGTGGTTTTTGGGTATAAAATTTGTGGCAGTACTGTTATTCTGTATGGCATTTAATGTAAGGCTCATGCAACAAAGCACATTAAATTGTTCTACCATGGCTATGTAACTAAACATACAGACATAAACTCACATTTTGATCAAGGCAAATTTCCTTTGCATATTTGTGTTTTAACATGACCTTATTCAAATCATAAAAATATATCATTGATCCCTTCAAAGCAAGTACCAGCAGGAGGTCATTCACAATACTGGTTTTCATTGAATAGGTTACATTTGGTGATTGCACAGTAATTATAAAATGACTGAGGAGTTGGATTGGATAAACTTGCAAAACACAGACAGCAACTGCTGATTCGTTGTTCACATTCACATGAGAGGATTTAACGACTACTGTTTCACTTTCTCTGTAAAGATATAAAACAGACAGTATTTAGCATTATTTAAACAAACTCCATTTAAAAATATTTTATTGTAATTTTTACAGATTGTAGATATTTTAAACATACAACATTAATTTTCACAAATAAACTGTTGCTACCAGGCATTGTAGAATTTATGCAGGCCCTTCCGGCAAATATATTTTGTGTACTG
>QXVZ01021567.1:0-24047 GCA_008931825.1 Phallusia fumigata | reverse complement strand
TCAATATATATGCATTTTTAAATAAGGTAATAGTGTATATGGAACCCCCATATGGTGAAAGCCACCCTTCTAGTTGCTTGGTAGCGAGCGCATTGCCCATAAGCTCTCCCAATAAATTTGCAGATGAGAGTCGTTGAGCAGGCAACATTAACATGCCGATTACGTAGTTTGCTGTGTATTGGGGAAGTAAGTTTACGCAAAGGTTAAGTTTGTTCTCACAGCATGTGATTTTTTCCTTCTTCATGTGCGAATATTGGATTGTTCTCAAGCAGAGATGCTAATAGGTACATTTTTGGCATATAGTTTCCTACAAAGTGTACATTTGCGCCTCCATCCACACAAATATATACATAGCTTCGGTCGGATTTCGTCAGCTCAAAAGACAATCGAGATGACAGTGAAAGCCGGATGTCAGTGTACGCCAAATCAACAGAACTTATCAATAGACTGCCAGTTTTGGTGCTGGTATTTAAAACAGCCTCAGTTGTTGACCAGTAACTCAAAATACCAAAGCGCTGAATTGATTCGTTGGAGCGTTTATTGGTTGTTTAGCACAGGAAGTTTGGTTGATTGCGTTGCTACCTGAACTTTAGCGTGCGGCGTGATTTATTATGGCAGCAGAAGACGACGAACGTTGTTGTCCTCGCAAACAACGATGTAATTCGATGGCTTGGTAGCTGCGATTAAGAGTGCGTTCGTTTGTGGGATGCGATTAGCAATGGCATTGGTTGATATGTTGGCTTTACAATTAGACTTATGGCGCGTTGTATGGCATGCTATGCGGTTTTGTTCGTGGCAAAATGCAATATATGAGTAAAATATATTTTCGCTAGAAGCAGATTGGGTCGAATACCTTGTCTTTGTTTGATAAATTTTAGGTAACTTGGTAATAGTTGACTTCACAAAGCTGGTTCGTAAACCCGCCTCAAACATGTTACACCTTGTGTATACCTGTGCAAATAAAGTAAAGCGGAGAAGTTAAGAAAACTAAATATTGCCCAATTACGAAACAAAACCAAAAGTTTGCGCCTATTGTATTCGGTAGTAGCAACCACTCATATAGGATACGCTTACCCCCGGATACTTACCCCAACTCTAAAACGAGCCGAGGCATCTTATTGCGTTTGTTTGCGCCGTGTTGTATACACAGTGTCGCACTGCGGAGTTCCCACCCATGGTGTCGCATTGCCGAAACCGATGCTATAGCAGGATGTGTACGTGTAATACACCATTGTGGTTCGAGACGCGTTCAACTTCGAGGCTCGTGGCACCCGTGTTTTGGAAGCCTTCCCACTATAGCAACGCTTTGGCTGGACCGTTTTGGGGTATCTGCTATATGTCTTCGCGTTTTCTGTTTTCAAAAGCCGATGTTTTATATGGGGCTGTTCAAAGTAAAGGAATGTCGAATCCCAAAGATCCGAATCCAATTTTTCCGTTTAGTGAGGCCCTTCTGTTTAGTACATTTGTGATTGCGTCAAAACTGGAGTTGACTTGCTGGATTAAGCCTTTCATTCAGAAATGGAATATTTACATACTCTAGGTAGCAAGTTTTCTCTCAGGAAAATATTCAAGTATCATTCGGGCATTGGAAAGACTTCAGCAAAATAGGCAGGTTTATAATTAAACATGTACTTTTCTGTGTAAATATACACCATCAACGGTTTAAATACCTTGCCACCGATAGGTCCCTNGTATCATTCGGGCATTGGAAAGACTTCAGCAAAATAGGCAGGTTTATAATTAAACATGTACTTTTCTGTGTAAATATACACCATCAACGGTTTAAATACCTTGCCACCGATAGGTCCCTTACTATAAATCCCGCACTATTGCCTCACTTCCTTTGTTCAGTAAACGATGAATGACGTATCAGATTTTCTGCCCTTTTTAACAAACCAGTGCAGATGCGACTGAAAAGTGGAAACACTGATTTCCGCTGCCTTGTTTTTTCATGCATGTAATGTGTCTTGGCAAGACAGACAGATGCTCAAGTGCAGATAAGATAGACGTGATCACTTTATCTCCGGAAGACTTGTTAACGCTGCGAAGGTCAGGTTTTGTGGTGTTAGTTTTCACGTTTGCGAATTTTCTGGAAACTTTAACGCCGAACCTTGGCTTTATATGGCCTCATGTTTAGCAAATCGGATGCGCCTACAAAGGCAGTGCGGTGCGGATGCACTTACCGAAGTACGGTTCTGATATATTTTTGAACTCACAAAGAGGTTATATGGGCCAGGGTTTACAGGGTTTCAAGCAGAGTTTAAGAACCTGGCCCTTGTTACCACTGCAAGGTTTTAATTTTGAAAATTACACATAATGTGCCAGTACTGTGTAAAGATGGGCCAAATACTGTTTTGCCGCCAGTCTCCTACGTTCGAAGCTTAACAGGTTCGTGTTTTCTTTTCCGTCTGTCATGTTTTCATAAAAGCATGTTCTTGTCGCTCCGGCCCCCTTACAAACCGATTGGCGCCCGCAACGTATGTCGCGTCCTTGTTTACGCGACAAATTCCTTAACGCGTGTCGCCTGCCGCCTTGACGTGCGCATCTATTCGGCATCCGCGTTCTGTTGAGATTTACTGCTTGCCGTGGGCCATGGTCTGGTCCGCTGACGAACAGAAATACGCTTTGCGCATTACCTAGGCCGATAACGCGCGTTTTCTCATCACTTGCTGCACACAGAGGCTGATCAAGAAGGATAATGTCTCGTTAGCGGCCAGGAGCACGCGTGCCTAGCAGGGAGATAAGGTCAAATTCGCCCGCGCACCTTCAGCTGAGGTGTAGCTGATGCATGGTCCCGCCGCTGTTGTGAACTTTGCTGAACCGTAACTTCTTGGAAGCGCGCGTACGGCTTGTTTTCGCTCCCGCACGGGCTTATACATACTGCTCGATTACCAGCGCCAGTTGTTTTTCACGCAGCTGGTAGGCACAGGCAGGTCAGTCGGAAATACAGAACATATGTCTTAATTTTTCCCGAAAAATCTTGGCAAACGGATCTTGCGTGCCTGCTTTTTGCGTCACTGATGACGCAGCACTTTTACGTCATCCCGTGCGGTGTACCTTTTTCGCAGTCGACTTTTTTCGAGGACAAAGTGAAAACAGAGGAACGCGTAGGCAGGGCGCAGTTCTGTTGTTACACGAGCGGCCCAACCCCACTTACAGCGAGACTGCGATGGGTTCGTTCGCATTGTGTCGCCACTAATTCGTTGCGGAGAATTGAAAGTCGACACCACGACCGATAACGGTTTCAGTTAGCGCAAAACGAGCCATTCACAGTAAAACACTTAGATGTTTAGGCTAGGTGAGTCTATCATGTAGGCATTGTTTTCAGATAGCCAGACGTTTGTGCTAGGTCTAAGAGTGTTTGGTCTACGAATTTTGTGTGGGATATGACGATTTTTGGTTGGTTTGTAACAATTATCTTGTCTTGAGGGCAAATACGTTAGGGTTGTAGGGACTTGTGGGCGTATAGTGAGTTGAGATTTCGGGGTATTTACTTCTCAGTACGGTTAACTCGGCTAGCTCAGTTATGCTTTCGATATATACCATCGAGACACATATCAGCATATGTCAAAATCGTTGCAAGCTACGGTATTTGGAGCTTTGGTTGAACTGGCAATGTTACCAGGCCAGCAGAAAGATTACGGAAAGTGAAAAGTTGTCGAAACCTCATGGGCAAAAACACGCTTCAAAATTTAATATCGTTGTGTTTTCGGTCAGCCTCCTCAACCAAACCCGCACGTTAAATGTTGCATGAAGGCGCACGGCAGCGAACGGAGCGATTACTTCTGTTTGACAGGCTCAGACGTTCTTAACGCTGCTTTTGTCATATGATTGACGTACCTGACTCTCTGTGGCTGCTGGCCAAATGCTAGGTGAAATACAGGACACCCAAATGTAGGAATTACGTCAGACTTGAATCGAAAACGGAATTCACTGACGCATTTTGTTTTTTCCGATGTTTTGTACCTGTAGACCAGAAGTGGTGTTGCTATGTCAAGTCAAGTATACCATTTTTCAGTAGATTTTGCTTCTGTTCAAACATTGCTGATTATACTTAAATTTTAAAGCATTGGCTTATGCATTAAAGTTGTATGCACGGCAGAGGTGTGACGTAAAGTTCAAAACGTTTTAAACAGCAGCTTTGTAGCTTTTTTTGGCGCAAATTTTGGACTGTTGGTAAGTAACGTTGGTAAAACGCTTTGCCTCAGTTTACGACTTTGGTTGTGTTTACTGTTGTGAGTAATTGGCGATAAATATGCGATTCGCCAATGTTTCCACTCGCAGCGTTTCAATCACCACAATGACTAGAGCGATGAATAACCCAATACCTAGTAATTTCTGTAAACTGTCGAAAACTTTCTCACAACCACCCAACCCAAAACAGTGATCCGCCATCAACCGAACTGTCCGCGAATCGGCCGTCACGTGTCTCTGACGTCACTATTGGTTCGCGATCGGCCAGAGGCAAAGATAACGAGAAGTGGAAATTAGTGTAATCTTCGATAGGTGGTTGGTGAAAATTGCTGGGGTGATCGCCTGCCCGACAAGCGTTATCATTTGCCGTGTAGGATTACGTCTGGCTTCGCCTACGTTGAGACACGGGGCAGACATGTAGCGAAGGCGCACCTGACACAGAAATAGCTATTGCGCGGTTTGTGTTGAGCGAAAACCTTTGTAAATGACAGTTTAGAAGCCGCCTATTAGTTCGTCATGTTTGTGGTTAGAATTGTGTGACTGTGTGCTAAAATTGGACATTATTGTATCGTGGTGCGTGTTTAGTAGAATTGTTCATATTTGGCGATAAGCTTTCATTCGATTAAACTTTTTTTATCAGTTACAGCTTAGCGTTTATTCGAGTATGCCATTAAAAAAATATGAAAATTAATTGCTGCATACTGAAGGTGGTGTAAGATTTTTTTAAATGTGGTGCTTGTGAAATTGGTGATGTCGTTAAATCAGGGAAGGCTTAAATAGATCAACTGATGTGATTTCTAAATATAACTTCGGACGTTTTCGTCATTTCTGGTGTATCAAAAACTTGGATGTTTATCGAAATCGTTAACAGCGCAGCAGCGAAAAACCGCGTTACCTAATAAGGTGTGCAAGGCATCAAACCTAAAGCCAGGCCCTCGTCGCGGGCTGTGTATTGTTAAAATTTCGTTGTACTGGCAACTGTAATTTGCCCGTGTTGATCCATGAATGTTAGTGCCCTTTCCATACAGAGGGACAAGAATGTAATTTGCTTGGGTTTAAAAGTTTATTACTTTGGTTAAACTGTGCTGTGTTATGTGTGGCGTACATTGTCTAAACATTCCGTGCGCACGTGCAAAACAAAGCAGTTTGTTTCCATGTTTCCGTTCACTTTTGTAGTTCCTCTCAGTTAATAATGGTAAGGTGCTTGTGGCCCAACAACTAAACAGGAACCCGATATTTGCTTCCGATTCATTAAGGGTTCGTTTTCGTTTTCCCTCTTTTTGTTGACAGACTCGTTTACACAATTCGATACGATGGCGCAATTAAACAACCTTACTCGACGGAATCTTTCGCGAAATGGATGTTAGTGTCATTGCCACACCGAATTGAAAAGACCCAATTTGGAGAAAATGTTTGAGTGTGTTATGTTGTCATACGACTAGTTTAGTGGCTTATTGTTTTCGACTAATGCCCCGAAAAAGTTTTAGGTTACAAAAGCCCAAACCGCCCAAAGTTGATCGAGTATAATTTTGCCTGTTCCCGCAAAATGGAAACACCTGTGTTAATTACGCTTTTAAACTAAATTTGGCCCTAATGCATATAGAGAACAGTTCGTTAATGTTGACACAGTGACGAGGATCACTTATATTTTCATGTTCAAACCGACCGTTTGCCGAAAGGTGTAAGGAATCTCAAATCGCTCGACCTTGCGATCTCCCACACTCAATAATGACTCATTTTTGCCTGATGAAAAATCCCAATCACTGTGAATTTTCTAAGCTCGCACGCTAGACCTGGTATCTATTACTGAGCACAACACAATAGGTAGCACTCGTAACAATCCAAATTTGTCTATTACGTCACCATGCCGGCGCCGCTAGGTAGCGTGCGTGAGCAAACAATGGTGCTTGGTAATGTATCGGAGTCAGTGACCGTTTACTGACATATCCGCCCGCGGTTTTGCTAACTGCGTTCAACGCCATAGCGAACCATGGTACCAGACACAGTAATAGGGTCTGGAAGTGAGCTAATTGCCTTTAAATTGAATGCGGTGTTTTACCATGTGCAGCGGATATGTTGCGGTGATGTCTTATTGCCGCGTCTGGGTGCTGCTTTGTTGCTTTGAATTTAATTTAGCTTCCCCCACTTAATGGCATATCCGCAATATTGTAAAGTTGTGCTTTAATAATTTAAAAGCTCACTGACGCATGCTTCGCCACCTATGTTTAATCCTACGCGGATAATAATTCGTCACGTGAGGTGTAAGCCCCTTGACTTATTGCAAACTTTAATGCACCTGGGAGTTACGGCTAAGAGAAAAAGACGATTGTTTTGTTAAAATAATTTGTTTTGGGTGATTCTAATGTAACTTTACGCAAAACTGGTGTTAATATTTGGGCACATTTTCTAACACTCCAAAGCGTAACAGGCCAGATAACGAAGCTCGTACAATGTGGAAAACCCCTTTCATAGTTTTGCTTCAACATGGGTCTCTCGCCTTCCCTTAGTTTTCGAATGAGAAAGTCACTAGTTGCCCGCTTCATTGCAACACAGCTGGGGATTTCACATCGGCAATCGCGGGGTCCCACCCACATTCGCACGCAAACTTAGGGTGCTAGTCACATCATGGGAAATTCGCCCTCTCCGATTCCCATGTTTGATACACGATACGGCAGCAGGGGGCGCCCCGAACGCCTAAGTGTTTATTTTCCTTTCCGCTCTTGCGTCCTTCGTCGGGCAACGACAATGTGTTCACCTAAGTCCCGGTCGTGAGTCATACGTCCATTGGTCGGGGGCGATGCGCTTTTAACGGGCACTCGTCGGTTAAGGCGGTTTTGTGAAGTTGCGAAGCGGATGTGTTCCCGAGGTTTTATCTCATGCTACGGTTTATCGACATGCCGCTTGCTGTATGCGCAAGGGTTTTGAGGCAGCTTACCGTTTGTTTACATGTCGTACGTAAACAGCCGGGCTGCGACGGAGAAAAGCGTTTTTTTGGCTACCAGCGAGACTCGGGCTTCTGTGTGGACAAACGTAAAACAGTTGAGCAGAAACTGCAGGCAGTAAAATATGAACCCTTTGGTTGTCTTATGTTTCGAAGTAGTTGGAGATTTTGCAAGATGGCAGGCGTGCTAGGCGCTGCCGAAACTCTTTGATGCTTTAGTTTTTCAGTATGCATTGGTATTGACTAAACTTGGGAATAAGAAGGAAGTTTCGGTTGATAGCAACTTTTGCAGCTGCGTTTGTGTGCTTCTGGATATGTTTAAACATTGACGTTTAAAACAGCTGTGTATTTTATATCATTTTAAGAGCTAAATTTTGTAATCCGTATCTGCCAAAAAAATACCGTAAAGTTCGCAAACGTACACACGTTTCGCGTTGATATGGATTTTGAGATGAGAGGACAACATCATAAAACATTAGTGCTCTTCGAGGAATACCAACAACACCAAAACCAAAAAAGTCGCGGCAATATCGACGAGCTGCCCTCGCCTGCAACCAGTGGCTACAGCGATTTCGGCAGCGAACTTGACATTCACGATAGCGGGCGGGCAAGCGAGGTTGAAGGCAGTCCCAAGATGGCGCACCACGCCCGTGTTGTCCCTACCAAGCGCTCTGGCGCACCTAACGGCGGCGGCGAGCGAATCGAAGTGGACGCACAGATGTTGAGGGCGCTAGTGATGTGCGTAAGGGAGAATCAGTCGCGTGTGGCTGAAAGTGAGTTAAAGATGCAGAGGATGGAGCGCGCAATGGTGGAGATGCACGACCAGCTTCAGACTAAGATGTGCACAGTCGTAAAGGCCCTGATTGCGTCACGAAGCGCTAATACATGCAAATGCCAGGCCTTGGCATCAAACCCTTCACAGCCTTTGGGTGCCGACTACTGTGCGGGTGTGGACTACAAACCACCAGGTATAGTTCCAATGGAAACGTCTTATCACGCACAACAGTCAGCGAGCAGCAACAAGAGAGCGGATCTGGCTGTGAATCAGGCGGGCAATGACAAATCGCAGCCCGTATACGCCGTTGTGCGGAAGCCGACGAAGAGCGTTTGTTCCAATGAAGATGCATCACCACCAGGCCAAGCGCCAGCAGCAAATCAAACAACAGACATCACTGCAACCGAATCCGCCGCAGTAAACAAGGAAACCCCAGTAGACAGTGTAGCATCAGAATCTGAGAAGAAAGTAGAAGCTGTACTGGAAGAAACAAGTCAAGACGTTAGTGACAGTGTCAGCCTTAAGGACGTTCACGAAATGAACGGTGCGAATAACGTTCGACCTTTCGTGGGTTACACGCAGTCCGATGCCCGTTACCCAATCAACAGCAGTGGCTTGCCACAAAACGCAAGTCGCAATTCTAACTGCAGCGTCGATGGCCAGAACAGACGCGGAAGTTCATCACCATTCGCTGACCCTTACATGTTCGCACATAATTTGCCTGTAAACCCGCGCAAAACAACGATGGAAAACGGAAAACCCGCTTCAAAACTCGTGTCGAAGTTCAAGCGCAAGCTAAAGCGGAACAAGCTAAGCCGCGGCGACTCCAAGGATTCCATAGGAGTCTGTAGCCTTCAGTCTGGCGACAGTGGAGATCAAATTGAGGGCTCCGAAACGGATTTTGGCAGCACGAACAGCATCATAGCAGCAGGACTGAGTCTCAAGCAGCAGAAGTCGATTATTTCGTGCAAGGTTTCTACCCAGTCTCGCCAACTATCCCGTCCGCCTTTGGACAGTATTGGAGATGACGACGTTGACTCGCAACGCAGCACTGACGTGTCCGAGGCGTTTGGCATTACGCCAACTTTCGAGGCCGATTCCGAACCCCACTACGAGAGAATTTCGTTCCGTCGACCGGAACCCCGTGCGCCGCTGCCGGCAAACGACAATTTCGCGAACAATTCGAGCGCGCTTTCCCCGGACCGCATTTACAGCGTCGTGTCATCCGACAGCGAGTCGTCCGTGTCACAGACAGTGGTCAATCCGTTGTATTGCCCCGCTCGTCGCTCGCTGGATGAGAGCAGCGGTTTGCGTACGTATACGGAGAGGAACGAAGAAGTTCTCGAGCAAGGCGACGACGTGTTTTTAGGCAACCGGTAATGTTTTTACATCAATCGGTCTAAGTGGTTTGCACAGTGTTGTGTATTTGTCTGTAGAGGGCAAAACAACTTTCAATGGGTATACCATTATACCATGTAAACAGGTGATTCAGTTTCCCCTACTGACGGCACTGTGAATGACGAGTGCTTGCACTTTTGCCTTTATTGGCGTCTGATATGCGACGTCCGGTGTGACAGGATTGTGAACTGTTGTTGATTAGGTCACTGTGCTTTCGAATATCGCCACTGGATTGTTGTAAAGATACCCCTTAAATGTACAAAAAAAAACTAGGAGTAAATCTGAATTCAATTCAAGTTGTTCTACTACTACCATATTAAATGTCCTTAATCAGGAACTATGACATGTAGATCAAAACAGATGTTCCTGCCAGGGCACGATAGACTTTCAACACTTACCCTGTAACTTTCCACGCTCACCATTAACATTTAAGATTACACACGCCCTGATTTGCCTCGTGATCTTTGCGCGTGACGTCACACAAACCTTTGTACAGCAAAAACACTAAACCGTGATGTCATCCCTGCTTCCCAGCTCCATGTAATGACCAATTACGGATGACGTCACATACCTAATGTTTCCGGTCCGACTTGCACGCAACTATTTTTTTTTGGAGAATTGTTATAATATTTTTTTGCTATTTTTTACAGTTTGTGGTAAATTTATTCTTACTGTTTTGTGCAGTGTCATACTCGAAGATTTTGAGCAACAGCTGGACGAACGTCACAAGCTGGAAGCCGGACCACCACCCAAGGTAAACAAACTCATTGTTACTTGTGACGCAGAACTAAATTTACAAAATATCCGCTTTTCCGCCGGTGCTGAACCATCAACAAGCATAACACATTCAAGGCAAAACACAGAGTAAAGCTGTCGCAAACGTGGTAGATCTTGAAGATAGGCGGGAGTTAAACCTTGCTTTAAAACACCGGCAGTCTATTCGTTGCAAATTACCAATTACTTTGCACTAACTTTTCGTGATATGTAACGAACACATTAACACATCTCGCATTTGCTGAGTGTGTGTAAATCGTGCTAGTGCTTGGATATCAAATCAATTTACCAATGCCCTATAAAGTTTGTTAAACCTCAATCGCGGGCAGCGCCACTTTGTGGATCATACCTTACTGAAGTGTTCACGCTAGGTGTCGGCAACGAGGGCGTACCGACTCTTTAGTAAACAGTGTATTGAATGAACGACGGATTTAATAGCAGCCACAAATAAGGTTTCAATGACAAGATGTATCAATGGAAGTGACGTCATTGGAAAACATAGTTTTACAGACTCACCACCAACATTATACAAGACTGCGCATTTCTCTATAACTCCTGCAATACGGCGTTTGGCGGACCGTTGTGTCTCACTTCTCAAAACACCAAGAAAACTTGACAGTACGTCACATACAAGTCAATTTCAACTTGTTACAAATCAACCGAACACCGTCAATACGCGTCATTTCCCTAAGTCAGACCGGGCAGTTGTTGTTTGCGTTTGAATCAATACTTGCTTATGATTCGGCTCAATGCTGACTGGTCTCCTTCGTTTTCCTGTCGACGCGTCGAATCGGTCGGTGACGTAGGCAACTGACGTCATATCGGCGTGTCCTGTCACAATTACACAGCCTTGATGAATTGACTGTGCGCGTACAACTCCTTCACGCTGATATAGTTTCCTAGTTTCGGCATGACTTTCTTAAAGTTTTGAGTGACAGTTCAGCTTTTTCATCACGCATAAAATACTTAACACATATGTTTGAGGTATTAACATTTTTGCCATGCGACACTTCCCTCTCCAATGCAGAAATGCCACATAAATGCTTCCACTGATTTTGGCAACGTTAAAAGATATTTAGCGTAAACATATCACGAATTAAGACGTCCAAATTGCGGCATAATTACAAAGTAAACATTTTAAAGCGTTTCTGATCTCCTGCCATTTATCTACGTTAATATTCGCCATCATTTCCCATCTAAAAATATCAACTGCTTGCGTGCCCTAATGATCATTTGCATATTAACTTTTCTGTGGGGCAATGGATGAACCTGTTATGAGTTCATGGAAAATGTTTCATCATTTTGAAGTTGTGTGAAACGTCACATACTCAGCCTAACGGACACGAACTGCAATGATCCCACGTTCACGTCCATCTTTTCTCCTAGACTTTTCTGCATGACGTCAAGGCGCAAACGCAGCCTTCGATTAGCCTTTAAACATGGAAACTACAGAGAGGAGTTTTATTTCCATTTTATTGTGAATTCGGCGACGATTTCCGATCGTTGTCGTATAATCCCGCATATAACGAACCGCGTGGACCTTCGCGGCTGCCTTTTGGCAGCTGGCGATTGCCTTAAAATTCATTTCAAAGCCAGCTCCGAGATCGGTTCCCACCATTGCTGCAAGTCATACTGTGACTCAATTCGGAAGCTTGCTGACGTTGCGAACTTCACCGAATACGCATTTGGCATTTTCTCTTATGGAACAAGTGAAATAATGGCGAATAATGCACCGAAAATACAAACCGATCTTTACAAATCCCAATCAAGGCGCATGCGGTGGCATTTCCAGTAACCGTAACACATTTTATTTATTTCGTGGTTTGATTTTCCCACAGGATGGCTCCGTGACGTTGTACGTGGTTTCTGAGAGAGAAAGCAGCGTTATGACGTTGCCTAATGACAATATTAATCATGCGAAACCATTGCACACAGTTGCTGCCAACCACACTTGCGTCATGGACATCATTTGCGGAGAACAGGGGAACTTGGGATTTTTCTTTAAACTGTTGGTTCGGCTTACTAGTTGCACAGGGACCACCGCGGATATTTAACGATTAATTAATCAAATGACGTTTGCCAAAAATAGACGTTGATCTAAATAGGTTCGCTGGTAAAGGGTAATGCGTTTTGTTACCAAATTAAGGACATCTTTTGAATTTCACAGTAGTGCAGAAGCATAAAAGTGGGCACAAGTCCTGTCATGAGACCATGAGACTGCAAAATAAAAGCTGTGACACATTTTTTGCAACACTCTTGTGGCAACACGAACATTGTTGCACAAGTCGAGGGTTTAACAATATTCATACCCTACCTACTACTCATTGTCCTTCTCAACACAACAAAATGTGTCACACCTTAGGTCGACGTTTTGTTCGAGACCCAGCTATACCAACGCCCTAAAGGCATCTTGCCAATGTGACGAACGCTTCCCTGTAAACGTGCAACCGTGCAGTTGCCCTGTATTTTTGACACGGTTGTCAACTAGGAAATGCCCAATCCTACCCGTCCTGGCTTCCAGAATGGTGCTTGCAACCTTCCAAAGGTCACAAGTTAATTGAGCTGATCAATCCCTAATTGCTTTCCCTGTCTGTTCGTTGGCACGTTAAGCAGAACAGCGACTCCTAGGAGACGAGCCAGCGAATAGGGGAGATCCGGATCCGTGATGGGCCACCGGCTGCAATAATGATCCGCCCCTGTGGACCTTACTTTAGTTTTGTGGCGACACTGGCAGCACGTTGTCCATGCCTGGTCTGTATGTTTTCGTAAGGATTTGTCTCGAAGGGGTCGTGTCGTTGTTTTGGATTTGAATACGGTTTGTCTATCACGCCTTGTGAACGTAGAATGCAGATTTAATTGAGCCCTTCCCAAAATGCGTTACTGCGTGTTAGTAATACATTTGCTGGGGATGGGTTAGCCTAGGTCGTTGAGAATGTGCCCATAACAGCTATTAATACACAAAAATACACCAAACAATCGTGCACCGGCACTGGTGGTGGTTTCAACCAAACAGGCGTGATCTAATTTACATACAAATCAGGCGCAAAATTCCCTCGGCCCGCCCCGATGGCCTAACGACTCCTCGACGTCCAATGTTAATGTTGTTGGGGTTCCAACTCTTCAAAGCCATCTACGTCAAGTCTAAATGTTCCAAATCTCATTAAACGAGGTGACCTGCAACCCACCCCGAATCGTGCTGCCAGAACACTGACATCGACTTTTGTAAAGCACCATTCAGTGTTGCTGTGATAAGGAAACGATCCTCAGGTCATGTGACCTGGTCTGTCGCAACGCAAGAAGGACATTTAGCTTGTCATTTGCAGTGTGTTGCATTTTGCTTGGCCCAGTGGTGCTCTTGACGATCGCTGATTACGCAACGGGACTGGCTGGAAATGCAGCAAAACACCATTAGCCACATGCACATGCTGTAGGATTTTGCAGTTTTCTCCACCTTTGTCAGTTCAGATTCATGTTCAACAAACTTGTGTTTTGATCTTCACAAAAGTGGATGTTACCTGCTGCTTATTTCCTATATTTATCGTAACCGCACCTTTGATGAACTATTTGATAGGTAAGCGCACATTAAAACCGCTTTGTCCCAAAACCGTCATTTCCTAACACCATCAACAAAGGCTGTGACCATGCTACCCTGGTGTCACCTTTATTCAACACTTGATGATCGTGATGTAGCTGAACTCCAGGTGACTTGAACCTCATAACGTGTTTTGTTTAGTAACTACAACTCCTTCACTAACATCACGTTGTCAAATATTGGCGTGAGTTACATTTACGTGCAAGCCCATCCACGAGGATTGCAAACTTCGCTGATAATAATGCGGTAATTCGACACACGCAGGCATTTTCTCGCCAAACAGCTCGATGCTGAACAATATTCGATCATCGACGAGTGTTGCATAACTCAGCAAGTGATTGCAATGCGGGTACTTCCGTGTGATCACATGGTTTCCAATGCAACATGATTGCTCCGCAGTCAACGACGCCTCCCTGGCCGACATCTCGCTTCTCTGTAGAAAAAATGCCCTTGTATGGACTCGCATTGCCCTCGATTTCATAACGATAACAAGGTAGATTGAATCGAAGTCGCGACCTGCGCTTCCTATCAACCAGCGGTAGTCTTGTGCAAGGCCCACGCTAGTCTGTTGTTTTTTGTGATTCACCGCTGAGGATGGAGACTTGAATTTGCGCACGAGACTTACGTACGGCGGTGCTACCGTTTGGTGAAACACAGAGAGATTACAAAATAGCCCACGTACACATTCTCGCGTACAGGAAACGCACACATGTCGGCTACTTCATGCTGACATTTACGGCTGTTGAAATTGTTTGATTGAGTCGACGCTTTACGTATTTCCACGTCGGATTAGACTCGCTGACTAGACTTGTGTACATGAGAAGGAAATAGGTTCTGCAAGCTTTTTGAAGTCTGTTTATTTAAAAACCTCGAAGTATGAAAAATGTGGCGCGGCTTGGTTAGCAAGAATGACTCTTCGTTTTCGTTCGGCACAAACCAATGCTTTAATTGTTTCTCGCTGTGGGAGTTTCGGGCAAGTTTTTCGCTGCCGAGAGAACATCCTAATGTGACCTCGCAAGCTAAGAAGATTAGTGCAAACGCGTCGCTTGGAAATTGCCTAAGTATGACCTAATCGATTCTCTGTTGCTCGGGTCAGTCCGTTACAACCACAGTCCAAAACTTTCACTTCACTAATATAGAATCGATGACATCACCCTCCGCAATCCTTGTTTTCCCACCAAGGCAAGCCACTCAATTCCCACATTTACACATTTCCGTCTCCTGAAAGTTTGCGACGTGCTCATCGTCAGGCACGTGACCGGAAGGCTTGCAAACCACGTGACAGGTGTGAAAATGGACACCTCGACCTTTGGCCGGGCGCGAGCCAAGTCGTTACCGTTCTGACGCGTTTCGGTCATTCCGAAAAATTCCCCACCTCGGTTAGTGCCTCTTAACGATGTCTTGTCACCCTATTAACCCACTTGCCCGCTTCCATGAAGTTATTCTTTCGCGTTTTTGCGCCATTATCTGCAATGGTTACAAATTTCTCCAAAACCGGTGTTTTTTCTAGGAAACCGCTGAACATAAATATGCTAGAGGACTCACTCAACTCTGTGTGTCTTTTTAAGATTCAATCTTGAATATCTCTGATGGGTGAAGAGGGATTGAATGTTAATTTTATTTTGGCCATTTTCTGTGCTTTTTGAAACTTCTCGAAAACTACTGTATATCGTTTGTGGTATTCTCTTTGCCAAAGCACTGTGAAAATACCATATTTTACCATAAAGATCGTAAAGTTAAAGCAGACGCAGAAGGTTTGACCCTGTACCCTCCCTAACAAGGCGCACAGTAACAATCCATGCCCCTTGGTGATGTCGTTTCAAGTTTATGAATCGCATTGTGGCCCCAATCCCCGTTGTTATGATCCTACAATGGTGTTCAGGTGCTGGTACCACTGGGTTTTAATTGCCCATCCAAGTGCAATGTTTTGCTCGCAATCTTGTTGCTCTCGCTGCAAACTGTCATCATATCCATCATCGTCGCCCGCGTTTGTCCCCAATCACCACGAATGTCAATTGGCCGCTGCACAAAGTATCTCGCTCGTGGCCAATCGGCAGCGACCTTCGCTGCTCTTCTTGCTGTAGTTGGAGAAATCGCGACGTGACTCGATTGCGTTTGAAGATTGCGTTTCGCGAAGGAACGGAGCTGAAAGGGCAGAAATCTTAGCGTCACGTGTCGCCAGATGACTTGCATTGCGCTTTGGCACGCTATGGTTACGTGGATGAATCGTAATTAGTGTTTTGCAAAAACAGGGTATCTTTGTGCCAACGCAAGTCGTTGGCTAAATTTGAGCCAGCATTGCCACGATGCTGCCTTTTTCTTCTGNCAAATATTGTCACATTGCAAATGGTAACCGACAGTTGTGCCCCGAACAGGACCAGGCCAACGGAGAAGAGGAAAGCGACGACCCTGGACACTTGTATCAAACGGTTGAAGCTCGCAAGCAAAGAAACAATGCCAGTGAGTTAAAAAAATACGTTTTCTGTGAGTTTGTTTGGTTTTCTGTGGTAAAAAATTGACATTAAAAAGTTTGAACAATATTTCTGATTATATATTTCGTTTTTACAGATTCCCGAGACAGCATGGAAGCTCCTCCGCCCCCGTCAATGCCCCCCGCGAAGCCCCCTCGAGCAATTAAAGAACCCCCGATTCCTCCAATGCCCAAGGTAAATGAAATGTCTAAAACTGTCGAAGTTGCCCAACAGTAAAATATAAACTATGGGCACTTGAAGTATTACAAAACCAAGCCTTTACTACAGATATATTTTAAAGCAAAACAGAGACTGTTGCGATTTCAAATTGTACAGATTTTTTGCCGAGTAAAAATTTTGGAGGATAGGTATATCAAGTGTCTTGTTAGTTATTCCACGTAGCGGTTCTAACGATACTTTCTCAACCGCGCAACTAAAAACCACAGGCATCGTTGAAAACCGCTCGGTATTTACTCGGAAGAATTCCTATCACCGCCAGTAGCTTGTTCGTGCGCTGCCATTTCAACTGATAAGTTCAACACGTATTTAACCCCGACAAAAACACCAACAAGGCGCTTTTCCGCGTACGACCAAGTATTTTTAGGCTTTTGGTTTGGCATCTGCCAACCGCTGGGTTATTAATCCATCAGTTCCGGGAACGCGCTGCGGCGTATAGGGAAATACTGCAGAATTTCTGTGAAACCCACCCCATCGATTTTGGACCTTGATATCATTAGAAAGCGAATGTACTACATGTAAGAGCTCCCAGAACCACAGCTCCTGTATTTCTATGTTGTCTAGTTGACTTTTTGTGCAAGGGTCTATCCCGTGCGTTGGGAAATGCTGCATTTCGGCATTGGTTAACTTTAATTTGTTTTGGTGTCGCAACAAATAGCCAACTTCCTTCTTGTGGGGAAGTTCGCTTTATAGACTGCGCCAGTTTCGAAGCACTGTCTGTAAATGCTCAAAACATAAGCAATGTTGTGTATTTCAAAAATAAATATTCTGCTTTAGACAGCAGACACCCTTGTCTAGGCCAAAAGTTTATTTCAAGAACTACGTACAAAAATAGTTATAAACTGGTGAATATGTCTACGACTTATAACTCTAAGACGGAAAAGGATCGCTGTTTGTCATGTATGGAAATATTCCGTTACGAGCGTTCGTTCAGACTTGCACCAACAAACAAACAAAGAACCTAATGCTTCGTTTGGTGCAGTTAACCCTGGAGGAAGTGAAACCCACACCCACGATGAAATTGGACCGAAGTAACGACGCGGTGTACAGAGACACAATGAACGTGGTGAAATCGGTGCTCCAAGCAAACCAGGAAGTGATGAACGCGCAACCTGACGATATCTTTATGCTCGTGAAGGTGATTAGCCAATGCCGGTAATTTTCCTAATGTAAAAAAAATTGCGTGTTAAAGATAGCCCCTGAAAAAAACGAGCGGAGAAAGGCAACGCTAAAAAAGGGACAAAACTGTCATTTTGTGCGATGTAAAGTTGTTGTGCGCGCTAATTAGCATACAAGCAAAATGTTAACTTTTGATTTTGTTTTCAACAAAAAATGTTCCGAATTTTCGTATCTTGCCCTTTACAACTAGCCGTGATACTTCTTATTTCTCATTTGCCAAAATAGTTTGTTAAAATTGCTAAAATGCAGCTTTCGGCTGGAACAAACAGGCCATCTACAACACGACAAACAACATTAGCTGTTATTCTTCAAACCTAATGCATTACGTTCCCGCCCCCACAGACCATCGGCAAAGCACTGAAGGACCTTTGCACGAGTCTCGACCAGGAAATGACGTCACTGCCCGGCGAGAACCATCGGGAAATCGACATGGCGCAGAAGACGACCAACAAGGATTTGTCGCAAATCATCAACCAGATGAAACTGGTCAAACGCTTTTACTCGACTACACAAGTGACTGAGTACAAAAAATGTAAGTTTTGTTTTTCCTTTTTTGTCCGAAACAGCTTGACGGGATATTAGCTGAAAATTTATGTTTCCGGTAATAATTAAGCTCTCAGGCGTTAGAAATACTCTCCACAGGCAGCGGCGCACTATTTGCATTTTACAATTTAAAAACGACGATGTTTTGCTTCCAGGTTTGATGGCTGCCACTCAGGTGTTGGCAATCGACGTTAAGAATCTACTCGACGTTGTGGACAAAGCGCGCCTCAACAGACAATTTAGCGACAGCGGTGGCCAAACCAGCGGTCAGTCGTCCGACGACGGACTGGACCTCGGGGAATATCCCGACGGGGGCGAACCCGCGCTACCCCCACCCCCTTCTGAATTTCTGGAGGAGGGGTGAAGCTACAAGGAGCGAATCGCTCGTGTGCTCCCATACGAAAGGACGCGGAACAAAAAGCGCGTGCTTGTGACGTAACGGCGCGGTCATTGTGACGTAGGCGGCGATGACGCGTCGCGCGTTGATGTTGAATCGTGTACAAAAGAAAATAAATATCCCAGTGTCACAACATCTGGAAACCCCGACGTGCAGTATATAAACCTTAGACAATTGTTCGCCCGTGTTGACTTGATGACGTGGATCCTGACGTAAGACTGCCGTGACGTGTTTTCCCGCTTAAATCGTGACCAAATCTCCGACTCCTATCACCGTTATCGTGCTGATCCCGTGCAAAAAACTTGTTGTGCTTTTAACCCTTTGCGTCGTATAAATAAGCCTATATTATATTCTTCCTTCGCGCTATGTTCCGCTAGGCGTCGCCGCCATCCCGTGTGGCGCATTTGTATATGCCGATGGAAATTATTCACCGCAAGACGACGCAAGTTCCCTTAGCCCCAAAGCGATGAGATCTGGAATTCAGAAGTTATAACATTGCAATAGGTTGTGTCGTCAAATTAAGCTCTCCCAATGCGAGTTTTCCGTCATCGTGGAGCCACTGAAATCCCGCGTGTTTCGTTTTATTGTTCCGATTTCCGCCGTATTTTTTGCTGTTCGTTTTTTATTATTAACTGTTTTTTTTCTTTTGTTTTTTTCGCATTGATTGTGTTTTTGCTATCCCCAACATAAATACGAGTTCTGCGATCTTTATTATATTCCCGAAACCCAGAACGCACGGCGCCTTTCGTGATTCTGTCAGTTGTCGCGAATCTTGAAAATAAAAATGTGAAAGTTTAATGTCTTATGCTATACTTTACCACATGAATTTCAGTAAAGCTAGCTGTCAGGGATGGGTTATTCTTCAAAGCAGCAGAAGTTCTCCTGATGCAAGGCCTGAAACCTCTCGAGAAAAACTCAAATTATTTTCTAACCCAACCTAAAGCTGAATATTATATTTAGGCAAGTTTTACAACGTGTTTGGTTTTTCAACGTAAGCTTATCGGGGACTGGTTAATATGTGAGATCGCCAGGCAGTGTCGAAATGAAGATCCCTATGGAATACCACGTTTGTCGTGGCATGAAGAAATTAGTTGTACATGATAAGTTTTCGGTTGGCAAACTTTTTCCAATGATTTCCTTCCGCTACATGTCGCTGCTGCTCCCTACGCGTGACGCCTTGTCCGGATAAAACCAAATTTTGCACCTTGTGCGCTTTAGTTTGGCGCTTGTGTCTGCGGACAAAGGTGGTTTGTTCGTTTTGCAAAGTAGTTTTTCCTAAAATGTGATGTTCTCGCGGCCAAGGTCAGCCAGAAATGGAGATGGAAATATCAAATCACAAGTTATAATTGGAATATGAGAGAAAATGATATTGCTTGACACTATGATCAAAATTCAGTAGTTCTTATTGCAATGACCTTCAGAATTGATTGGGAGACACACCTTTTTTTACATTGATTGACACTTACAAAAGGATCATGGAACGATTTTGTGTGAGTTAACCTGCAAGTAAGTTGTCGTTTTTGTCTATTAGGTCTACTATTTGTGCAAAGGTAAGTTGTGTTTTTCAAAGAACCTTATGATATACGGTTTTCCTTTTCAGAGATTCTATGTTTAAAAGTACAATGTTTGTTCAAATCTACAAACGTTTCCACTGCAGTGCTTAGGTTGCATTTTATTCACAAGGCACCAGACAGTTCCAGCTCTTCACGCTTTGATTTTGAGCGAGGCGCTGTGACGTCACTGTTTTACGCGTTAGGAAAAAAACGCTCCCCGTTGATTGGAAGGAATCTCTCTCTCTTGTTGCTGGTCAAGTTCCAGAAGGCCGGAAATCGTTCAAGCGTATCAAATGTCGTTTGTCAGGGATTTTAATGGAAAAACGCTTGGCAGTGTTTTGTTGTTGATCTTGGAAAGATGTTTGTTGTTGCCAGATACGGCATGAAATCCTGATGGCCTTAGAATGTACTCTAAACCTTGCGTAAAGAACACTGCTGCGTCTTTGATACTGAACCATGTTATGCGCACTACGCAAGCCATTATGTAGAAAAAGAATTTAGTTGTACATCACGTGGCCTTTGTGCAGACTTTTGTTATCTTTTTATGACCCGCATCGGCACGTAAATTGAGTTCAAAATAACAACACATAACCAAACATAATCTCTTTTTGAAAACAGGTCTGTAAAGGCAGATCCCTAATTTTCTTTGTCAAACTTGCCTTCGTGGTCAAGCTCACTTGGTATGATTTATTCGATTTGGGTGGTGATCTGGGCAAACATCGTTCGCACACGATACAAACCTTCAATATAAGGGCGCCGCCAGAAATTTTTTCCGGAGGAGGCAAATCTAAATACATCCATACTCACATGGATAGATCTCGTTATTAGGTAATTTTAATAGAATGCATATAATTATTAAAGTACGTTTTTCGGGATTCCAGTGGGGGCAACTGCGCCTACCTGCCGGCGCCCGTGTTTGAGTAACGGTCTGCACAAACTGGTCAACCACGAAGGTAACTGTAATCCAGTTTCCGATAAAGACCTGTCCTAAAGCAAAAACTACATTTCTTCCCAAAGTCTTGTTTTCTGTCGTTACTCCTTGCACCTGATTCTGAACTTGCTACCAGATAAAATTCACTTCTATGTATGTCAGTATTACCCACAAACAACTGGTGACTTTTATCCAAGATTTATTTACGAAAAGCAACCCTAGTGTTTTCGATGTTTGCAGATAAATACAAAAGATACTATTGAAACCAAATAATTTTTTGTGTGATGCTTCACAAATTCTGTAGGCAACCTCTAGAAGTATCATAAGCACACACATATTTGCTGACGACCATCATTAATCACTCAATTGAAAGTGGAAGTTGATGCCACACAAGAGATTTTTGTCCGTATATGACTACAGAAACGTTGTTTCAAAAACATCAATAACGTCCAAATTATAAGGTTTCAAAAGGCAAACTAATCTTACTTTTACAAGGGCTTCCAAACCTTCAAACATTTACAAATACAGAAAAAATTGTATGGACTTTCTTTTATGCAACAGTTTATGACTACTTGCACATTTAAAGAAATGCAGTTCTATATTGTTATTCACGTCAAATTCAACAAGTTTAGCATGTTAAGTATTCAATCTGGGTACTGGGCCATAAAGGCGCCAGAAACGGGCCGTGCATCCCTTCGTGAACTGGTTAGCGACAGCAATAGTCTGGTCCGTATTTCCCGGGAAATCTGGAAAAAGAAAATGTTTAATATGCGGACGTGTGAAAGTGTTCATAACGACTTTGTAGTAAAAGCTTCATGTTGCAACACCACACAAGAATCTCGACTTGCCTTATTTGCACCGGCGACGTTCTTAATGAACAATGTACTCGTTAATACATTGGCGTACGAGACCTTGATCGATGGTCGAATTTTCTTCAAGTTAGAAGCAGGAAGAAACTTCTATTCAATAAAGGTCCAAATAAATTAGCAACAGACTAAAGAAAGCGGTAAAAGCGATTCTGCACGTGCGCGTAATCAGTAAAGGCGGGACGGGAAAATAAATACTCCTGCTGTTCTGCAACAAAACCACCCAAATTACTGTCCCCATAAAATTCTTCGGGAAATACCGTCGGCAAACATTGGGCGTTTTACTACAAACAGAATACGTTTTTGTATTTTATTTCTGTTTCTGGAGTAAAATGTGTCTGAAGTTTTAAAAAAACAGACAAAAGCACAGAAGTTTTAAAAGTCACACAAACTTTTGATAGTATGTTTCCTTGGTGGCAATAAAAAGTCAATACACAAGAAAGCAACAGATAATAATAAACCACTAATTTTGTGATGCTTTACAAATCCAGTTGGCAACCTCAATAATTGGCATAAAAACGTATGTACTCTATATATTTGTTGACGACTATTTTTAATCGATCAATTTTAAATGGAATATGATACCGAACAGAGCTGTTAGTCCATACATTGCTTCAATAAGCACTGTAGTAATGCCAAAATTATCTTTTGCGATGGAGAAACATGGAACTTACAGAAAGCGACGTGCCAGTAAAACAAAAATACGACTCAAATTATAAACCAAACTTGCCAAATAACAAACCAATTCTATTTCACAACGGTTACTAAATTTCCGTTTTATTCAGAAAACCATTTAAGTAAACTTAAGTGTGTGAATCAGATCATTACTATTTACACGTTTCAGTTAAGTCCAACTTAATATTATCATTCACGTCGAAGTCGACAAGTTTAGCATGTAAAGTATTCGATCTGGGTACTGGGCCATCCGGTGTAGGTCACGATATAAAGGCGCCAGTAACGGGCCGTGTATCCCTTCCCGAAGTGGTTAGCGACGACAGTAGTCAGGTCTGAATTTCCCGGGAAAATCTTTGAAATGAAAATAAAGAACAAAATTTTTATCTGCTCTGTAGTGAGGACTTCGTGTTGCCACTCCACACACTGACTTTGACTTACCTTATCTGCACCGGCGGTGTCCTTGATGAACATCATACTTGTCACTACATTGCCGTACGAGACCTTGATCGTTGTAGCAAACTGGTTGGCAGAGGGTCGCCCCTTGGTCAAAACTCCGTAGATGGTTTTTGGACTAAGGAAATCGACCTGTATCCAATTTGGTAGCGAATTGGCTAAAAGTAGTAAATGAAAAATGTTAACACATTGCAAAAGTAAACTCTCCGATTTATGTTTTCAAATGTTAATGTTGTCAAAAACAATCTAAAAAGCCAAATACCAAAGTTATAGCATTCAGATTTAATCTATACAGATCCTGCATGGCAAACTTATATCGGCAAAAAATGAAATAGTATAATTATACCGCATTTCAAATATTTTATTGGCAAACCTGTCCTTACTGAGGCAAAGAGCTTCGCTTGTTAATCCAAAACTCACCTTTTGCTGCCCAAGCACCAACATTTCCGCCAGACGCGACTGCGTTGAGACGACCACGGTACGGTTCAAGGGACGCTCCGTAAAACGAAGAAGCGGTGATCTGAGAGTTGGCCACAATGGATGCGTTGTAGACACCAGCGTAACATGACGACACAGCTGGAAACATTAAGCCGTAATTATTTGGACCCAACATTGGTTAGACAGAAGCAATTACAAATGTTTGACATTAGATTTGTTGACTTTAGAAGTAGGTGTTTGGTGTTTACCGGTTTACATTCGGACCCCTACTGGTCACGACACAGCTAAAAACGTGGAGGCGTAATTATTTGGAACGACACAGGACAAACCACAATGACCAAATATTTGATATTCAATGTGTATGCAATGGGTGTTTACCAGTTTTCACCCCTCCCTTAAAAGAAAAGCGATTTTAAATTACAGAACATTTCGCACTTACGTTTTCCGCAGTTGGCACCGGAGAACAAACCAGTACACATGCATTTGGTGTTGCTACTAACTGTGGTGCAGTTTCCTCCGTTTATACAAGGTGTCTTCACGCAGTCTAGCAAATCTATTACACGAAGAAACGCGACATTAGTCCAAAAATACACCAAGCTATAGCTCCTCACTTACTGATATTACAGTTGC
>QXVZ01021559.1:0-19012 GCA_008931825.1 Phallusia fumigata | reverse complement strand
TTTGTATTTTATATTCTATGTGCTTTACTGGTAAATTATTCAATGATTTGTTTGTTTGCTGGGGTACCAGATGCTGTTTGCTTTAGGAACTCTGATGAATTGAGCTTGTTTGTAACTGTTTAACTACTGCCTGTATATTACCAGACATGAACAGATACAAAAGTAAAAACTTAAACATATATCTGTGCTAGATCCACTGATCCACACCCGATCTACCGAACATCGAATATGGTTTACGGATCTCGTGGACCCACGGTGCACACAGTACCAACATCGTTCAAGCCGAGGTCACAGAAATTCTCCACCCATCTTGGACTTTGCGGAATGTACAAGAACAATTCTTTAAACACTTATGTGGAGAAAAGCTTAGTAACTGGCCCAGATAATGCTTGCCTTACCACTATGAACAGACTAAATTTCCACAAAAGTTATTCGGCAAACCCCAATGTTTAATGATACACATTTAACGTGAACTAAAGTTATTCCATCTTTGTTGAAAATGCTCTTCTCGTAGAAGTTTAGCGAACTCAGAAAAACAATTGTGAATTGTTGTAATGCGATTTTAACATGTTAAACATCCATAATAACTGTAGAAGGAAAATGTGTTTAACCATTTGTCATTTGTAACAAACTTATTTGAGATGGTTTTATAGCATTACCCAATGCAAGCATTTAACAAAGTGTTTGGTAGATAACTCGAATATTTTTCTTACACATAATTGATGTTGTGTTCACTGCAAAGTCCACTTGATTGATTTAGTGTTGTGAAATGGTCATGATGCATCATTAACAAAATCAGTCAAATGCATGACACTACTGTTTGTGTATTTTGTGAATGTATCCATTCACCAGTTATAATGCAATACAATTGGTCAAATTCATGCAAGCTTTGTGTTTGAATACTGCAATGTACTAATCTTTTTTGTCAGACCAATAAAAACTGATTCAGGAATTGCTTAAACTAAAAACCAAAACCTGGAACAAAAGTTGGTTTCATCTTTTACAGAAGACAAACTACCCATTGTTCATCGCATAGTTCTGAACAATGGCAAGGACATTTTTGACAACTATTCACATTCTACACCTTGTGTACACGCACCACTGTCTAGTTGTTATTGGGCTGCTGTTCTAAGCTGAATGAAAGTTTTTAGAAAAATTAACTTTACATGTAGATTTTGTGCAGTTTGTTGCCGTTAGTTGGTAATGACTTGGTGGTCTCAAGGCATGGATACAGTCACAATTTCTAAGAATCCTATGCAGTACACGCACAGAAACGTTCTACTGTTTTGGTCCAATATAGTAGGTAAGATGTCAGTCACTTTAAATTAAAGATTTTCAGATGTGAATTGTTTAATTTAAGGGGAGGAATTTCCACTTTATATTTGAGTTATTGTTTATAAGTGTAGTAATTTCGTTTTAGGTTGACCAGTGGTTCCAAACCCTTTAACATTGCTTTGTATCACTTCTTGTTTATTAGGGGAGCAATGAAAAGTTCCAAATTAACCATAGAGGATTCAACCAAAAAGGTTGGGAACCACTGGTCTAAATGCTAGTAACAAAAGCAAGTTCGCAGCAAAACATTGTAAACTTTTAACCAACAGGTTACTTTCGTATCGTCTTGATTCTCGCATTTCTCAACTATGCGTCGACCAACCACCATCTCGCAGCTGTCTGTTATGTTCTGAACGACATTTTGGACGGAGTTGATGGAAATGTGGCTCGACTTTTAAACCAAGTAGGCATTTTGAACCACCATAATTATTGTTGCTGGCCCATCTGGCAGTCGATATTAGCATGTTCTGTTAATTTTTGGAAAATTTGGGAAAGTACAAGGGCAGTTGATTTTCTTTCACCAAGCGAAATAAACTCAACTGAAACACTTGCATTTTAGGCCAATTTATCAAGCGTCACAATCAACTTTAACAGACAAATATTAATGACAATTTTTTTTATCTTAGTGCACTGCCTTTGGAGCGATCTTTGACTTGATGACAGATGTTTGTTCCACCGCACTTTTGCAATCCGTCCTTGTCCAATTTTACCCTCAGTATGCTGTCTTTCTTCAGCTGTGGTGAGATACTGCAGGTCGAGTTAACCGTATTATGGAGCCCTGGCGAAGCAGCTGGTATAACAAAAATATAAAAAAGGCAAATAACTGGTAAAACTACTAACTGCCGCGAAGTGTTGCCAACAAGCATGTGATAAACCGAGCATTGAAGATACGAAGAGGGCCGATAAAAAACTCAATGCAAGTTACGAGAGCAGCAGTTGCGCGCATCTAGTGGCCATTGATTAGCTTATGAAAACTGGGGTTAATCTTAATTAGGGTCCCAGAGAAGTTGCTACTGATTCCATGTTTAATTTGGGGCTCTTTAGCTGGTTAAAAGCCACTCCCGTGTATGTACAAAACGTTTTTGTATTAATTTTACCGGTGTTCCCAATAAAATCTGCGCCTGCACCGCCTTTGCATATCATTCTTAGGAATATTTGAAAGCCTCCCCCTCATAAGCAGTTAATATTTATCCTATAGAATCTGATCAGAGTAGACCAGTGGCTCTTATCTTTTTCCTAACCTTTATTTATGTCGGCACCTCTTTGAAATGACCAACCGGTTCTCGTATTACTCAGTATGTTCTGGAAAGCAATTATTGTTCTGGAAAGCAATAAAATGGCGTAAAAGATTCCAACTACCCCTTGTAATCACAGTGTAGTGTTTGTTTTTGCTCTAACAACTGTACCAGCTCTGTGTCCCTCCACTGCTTTTAACAAGTATAAGCATACAGGATCCTAAAGCGGTTCTATTAAATTATTAAAAGGTTCAAATTTCCACACACCTTGATTGATTTTTGGTTTAACAATGTTTTCGGTTGTCGTTTGTTCTTAGCATGCTCGTGGACTTGACCGGGCATTGGATTTACGCTCATGCCGCCGCAGTGGAAAGATCAAAAAGCCACAAGACCAGGAAAGCCACAAACCCCATCTTACAGTTCTATTATTCGCACAGAGTAAGTTCGCAGTTATTTTGTTTTTATGATTTGTTTTGTTGTGCTGTTCGCCCGTGGTTCCATAACTGTGCGTCGTTTTAATTTTCCAAAAGCGCCACACAATAATTCCGTTTTGTAGCTAAACGGTTTTTGTAAATATGAATTCAACTTAAACACTAGGGTCTTTATTAAATTCTTATCGCTGGTGCCTCGAAAGACCAATCAACTTTCCTCGCATCGAAAATTTTTTAGAAATACTGCTGCAAGACAAAATAAACCCGGTTGTTTGGGGAACACTAACTTTTTGTGTTGGGAATGAAGGGCAAATGTAAGAATTTGGTCCCACATGCGATAACCTTGAAAAAAATTGTTTTGGAAAGACTGCCAAAAGGTGGCAGTATTTTTCAATAATGATCTGCAAATCAAAATTATTTTTGCAGAGTTTACTTGTCCTGTTGACTGTTGGCCAAGAATTGTTTCTCGTTCTCATGTATTTGCTACACTTCAGCGAGGGGCCACAAAGTAAGTTGGGTGCTTACCTGAAGTAACACATTATTTAAAACGGACTTGTTTCAGAGCAGTAGTTCTAAACCGTGGTAATCACAGAGTTGGGTAATTGACTGAAACTTACAGCTGAAAAATAACGTTATTTTACGAAATGTCACCAGTAGCAAAATAAAAAAATTGTAAACTGCGCCGCCATTTTGAACAACTTTACGTGCTAATAAGTTTATAGTCAAGTCAAGCCTTTTTAAAACGTAATTCAAGTCATTGCAACGAATTTTTGTCAATGTAAATTTAAATAAGTTGAGTTTGTTTCGCTTGGTGAAAGAAATCATAGCGACACAATTTCACCAAATCAATCACCAGGCCGGAAATAGCTGCGCAACGTTGAGACGTTAGAAAGAAAGAAATTCTGTCGGATAGTTTCAGGGCGCCGAAAGAAAGGAGTGTAGAAAACAAACACAACATAACATAACACAAAAAAGGCGATAGTACAAGTGCAGGAATTGCCAACAGCTCACTTCTGTGTTACAGTAAAACTGGCTGGAATGGGAATATTGCAGCTTCTATTATGTGGAACTGCTCCGCTGATAATCTTGAAATTCCTGACCAACATCTGCCAGCTTGTTGAAGGAGCAAATATTCTTGCCAAACACGACGCAAAACGAATCAACGAAGAAAACAAGACCAACTAACCGTTTTTTTGAAACCTAATTTTTTGTCCTGAAACAATGATTACATTATTACACTGTTTTTTTGTCAGTGAACGGATTTTTTATCGAAGGGCATAGTTTTTAAAATGAATATAACTGTACGATGTATACTAGATTTGTATTTGATCCCCGTTATATAGCTAGAGCTGTCATAATTATGTTTTGAGACTGAGCATAAGTGAGTAATATTTATTTAGTTTTATTGCATATTTTCTACGGTTGATTTTGTACCGACCGTTACGGCGGACAAACTAAAACACTCCGATCTGAACTCCTTTAATAAAAAAACTAATCGCTGCTCAACCTAGCAACGCCAAACACGACAGTTAAGTTTTCAAGTCTATATTTTGTTAAAAGGCCCAACACGAAAACAACGAGCGCACTTACTTGTAATGTACTGTTCTGTATGTCTATTTCTAAGTATAAGTATATTTATATCTAAGTAAGTATATGTATAAGTTAAACTGAACAGGTCACGATACAATAACATAGAAACGTAGTGCTAAACACGCATACAAGTCAAAGTTAACAATGACTTCTCAGAAACACGTAAGGGAANAATATCTCCAGGTTGCAGATTCCTAATTTGACTTTTCGCCAGAAAGAAAACTGGTTGCATTCCAACATTGTCCCCACCCCAAATCTTATCATATTAAATATCTCATGTAAATAGTGCGAAAGGCCACTATTAGAGTTCAATAAAAAGTTAACAAAAAAAATTTTATCACAATTTTCTTCGATACTTTGTTTTAGGATCGAACCAAACACTTTAATTGGATAAAACCAACATAATAGAATACCCGTTGATAACTTTCGGCATTCTGCGCCACTTGATGAAATGGACCAGAGCGTAGTTTGCATCTGAGGTTGCGGAAATAAACACAGTTTGACATTTCAACAATTGATGACTCCAGAGTAAAATATTTAATTTCTTTTTGTCGGAAAGTTTGTTACTAATTTGTAGTGTAGCGGTTTTGGAGCTATTATGGATCTCTTGACGGATTGTTGCTTCACCGGGTTAATGCTCTCAACCTTAACTCTGGTTTACCCCGACTACGCTTTCGTCTTTCAGATAAGGTAAACTTCGATGTTTTTTTTCCGCTAATTTTTCGCACTAGTAACTTAATTGTTTTGAAAAATGCGGGCAGCGAAAAAGCTGGAATCAATGTGGGAATCCCCGAAACTGCGAAAAAACACTAGAAGAAATAAACAAACGCATACGGTCTCGGGTTAAGAAAAATGTTTTGAATGAAACTAAAATTAATCCCCACCAAAAGCTTCGGATAATTTTACCGTAAACATTTAAAAACTGTAATCGCAATCTTGGGGATTCCCTATAAGGTTTTGCAGTTTCAGTGATATTCACTTTTTTGTGTTCTTGTTGCCTTTCCGATGATTGGCGACTGCGTTGACTGCACTGGAACTGCTTTCAATTTGCTTTGAATAGAGTCGTTATGACGCTGTCTGAGTGACAGCAACGATTTTAGGTTTTGAACGTAAACGTGCGGGGGGCATCTTGACCAGAAAACCATAACGGTTATTCGATGCCTCCATGCCAAATAATGAGCCGAACACATTCAGGTTAATTGCCGTTCTTAAATTGGCTCAAATAAACCATAGATTGATTGATTGTGTACGGGGTGAGATGATTTTAGCTTTGGTGGTAAACCTTTTCTGTGGTTTCCAACCGCCTCAGTATACTGCACCCGTTTGACGAACGTGTATTTTGGCAGCAATGTGTTTCTTTTTGCCGGACATATGATGTATTTGTACGCTTCTTTGGCAAAAGAAAACAAAAATCAGAAGTTGGCCACCAAGAAAAATATCATTCTGAAGTTGTACTTCAATAATCAGGTTTGTACTTATGTACTACTGTAATTCGAAAATAGATTATTCTCTATTAAGTTGTAATTTTCATAGAAATGTGTGGAAGCGTGACATGTCACTTTTTGCCAGATAAGTGTATGATTCCAATGAGAAGATACAAGTTAGCACTTGTGCATTAAATATTTGGCTGTGATCATTACGTATCTTTCTATTGGAAGCATTTAAATGAATTTATGTACCTACTACCTATATGATTATGTGTTAAAATCTTGAAACACATACCGTTGCCTCAAAATGGAACCCACGTAAAAGGGGGTTCAGCTACCCGTAAAAATGTTCTGCTTTCCAGTGGAATAACAATATTTAAAAATTAGTCAGGTACTTACAAGTAGCCGTTATGGTTCTTTTTAATGAAAGAAATACGTTACACGAAATTCATCGGGTTTATCTATTGAAGACAGATGTCGCACCACAACTATTTTTCGCTTACTTTTAAATTGGTTTTATTCTTGTCAGGGTCTATCATCAAAAAAGCAATTATTAGGTCAATGAGCCCGATTAAAAAATAATATAATATATCTTGTCCACATTTGGATGTATTTAGTTTGTTAAAATTATCTCAGAAAACTTTTGAGACATGCATTTTCAATTTGAGTTGATTGAAATGAAATTTCAAACTGATGACGGTGCCAAATAAATAATCTTGTTTGCAGATTATTTTCTTGTCCACAATTCACTGTCATGCTTGGTGTTTGACAATGCTGTATGTGTTACGGTTTACTGAAGGACCGGTGGGTAAGTATTCCAGCGTATTGAACAAACCAGATCTATATCTATTTCAAATTGTGCAAAATGAAAAGTATTTAGGTCATTTTTTCGCACCTTATTATTTCCACTTTTTCTCACTTATGTGCATAAATAATTGCGTGTCAGGTACAAGCTGTAGCACTGATTATGGCATGAGTTATTGCCGAAATGCTTGATGGATAAAGCATTACGCCTTTACAACTATTTGAGCCAGCCAGAATATTTTCGATAAAACTTAACTTTGAAGTAGACTTGAGACACATAAGTCAAAAAACAGTAAAAAGTATAAGCACTCAAAACCAGTGGTTTAGAGGCTTTTTTATAGATGCCTTAGCTCTGCTGGATCCCTTTCCACAAACCTACTACTCTTTTCCTTTCTGGTCCCAATGACATATCATTTACTTGTAGAGGTGGCTAATGAGCTCCTGCTCACTCCTGCTGAACTAAATCGCTGCTTAAATCTAGTTTCTTGAACTTAAACATTATTAAATTACAAGATTTTCGGCCTGTAGATGGATTAAGGGCTATTATGTCGCTACCAATTCTTTCATCAAGTAAAATAAGCTCATGACAACTCACAGAAAAAAACAGCGTTTTATAAAAGTTGACAAAGTCAGGGTTTTTGTGAAACAATGTTTTTGTTTGTTTTCAGTGAACTATTTCCACATCGGCTTATGGCGAATCATTCTGTACGTCACAGCACCGTTATCAGTTTTCAAAGAATTGACCAACATCTGCCAACTTGTGGAAGGGTCACTAGGTCTGGCGAATCTAGACGCCCAACGCTTAAATGCGTAAATTATTTTGTGTTGGTTTGAAATGTTTTGCATTTAGTATCTTTTGCGTGGTATTCGGGAACTGCTTACAATATATAGCAAATGTACTAGGAATAACCCTTTATATTTTATGCCAATATACACACATACCTTTCATTTGTTTTCTTAAAATAACGTGAAAACAGCCTGTTTTTCTTGAGATTTCAGGAAATTCAGTTTTTCTTTCTTTACGCGAACTCTGCTAGTTGGAACAAACTTTCATGACTTACCGTAATTTTGTTACAAATGTGCAATTTATGGTGATGAATGTTATCTAATGGATGTGTGCAAATAAAAATTGTAACAGGGGTCGCAACGTTAGGTCAGGTTGGGTTAAAAACGACTAAGAAAAAACGTGGTAACAACTAAACTTAAAACAGCAGATTAAAAAAAGGTTATTCAAGTGTTAAATGGGTAAAATTTGTTATGATATTCGTTTTATCTCCCAAAAAATGAAATACTATTTCAATGTTCCGTTTAAACCGGCGATCAAAGTCCATCGATTTAGGTGAATCCCCGTTTTTAATCTGATTAATGCATGACGTCAGGACAGCAGTCTTCGATCTGTTTTGCTGCGCCCATGTTAGTTAATTAGTTGTTGCTGCATGACTCAAACATCAACTATCTTGTTTTTGCATCATAACATATCCTTGCATGCAGCAGATCCATAACCTGAGTTACCTAAACGAATAAATTCAGTTTATTTGCTAGTTTGTATTAGCCTTGCTTTTGTAACAACGCGTGTATTTTGTTTATCGCGTTGCTACACTTTTACCAGATTAATTTTTGGGCGCCGTGAACAAAAAAACATGATTGATTGAATAATAATACAAAAATAATAAGCAGAAAACTCACTCTGGTTGATAATTCAAGCATTGATAGGGTACAGTACAAAATCTACAGATGCTGTTTCCGTCCCTTGGGAAATCATATCTGTTTATTTGTTGCAACTGATAAGAAACTATTGAGTGTTCAGCATTGCTCTGCTCCACAGTATCAGATTACAACTTGTTGGCGTTTGTCACTAATCATGAAGTCACACCAAAAAAGGTGTTTAAACGTAACATGGGAAAGTTTAGTAATATTTTAACAACATAACATGGTTGCGATTCCTGATCATGACAACAGTATTTGTTGAAATGTTAAAAATGTTTTACACACAAGTACTGGCTTGTACCTTCTTGATACAAAAAATGTCCCCATACATTAAATTAGTGTATTCACCAAGATAATATCATATATTAACATGTAGCACAAGTGCAGTTGATAAGTTCCTATTCTCAGTTTTTTGATGTTATAGAAATATTGTTATTTGGCAGTAAGTTCTGAAGGGAATGGCAAAGTTTCCTATTTGGATACTTGTTTTATGATATTACTTTAAGTATAGCTTAATTTAACTGTCAGAGAACTTGTTTTATAATAAATATGTTATATTGCAACTGTTTCTATAATCGCTGTTGTCATCACAAGTGCATCGGGAACCTAAAATCATGTGAAAGTTCGCGGCAGTTATGTTTTTAATTGTGCTGTTTTGGTCTGTATCTTGTGTAACTATCAGTATAAATCAGTAGGGATGTTTAAAGTAAAATATAAAATCCAGGCAGATTCAAATCCAGATTTGCTGTTTATGTCGGGTTATTGGAATCGATATTATTTCGTCCAAAACGACATGTATATGAGCGTGCGCAATATGTCTGCACTTTATGCGAGTGACATTTACAGATGCAACTGTGCCGATACAACACTTTTTATTTCCCCGTCTGGCTAATGCTTATCTGCATGTTCAACGTGACAATAATTAGTAACAATTCTTAGGCTCAACAAGTAAAGGGAGCATCCAGCGAGGTTGAATTTTCCGAAGCATTAGCAAAATGTCTGTGTGGAAAGTAGTAGTTGCCACACTGGCTTAGGCTTTTCACTAAAAAACATCTTTACAGCCTTTGTGAATAAATGACTGCACATCTGACATTGTCTTGGATTTGAGAGAATTGGATGCAATATTCTGGATTCAAAACAACTATTCTAGAAGAGCCAGTTATTCTACTTTGAACATCCCTATAAATCAGTTATTTTTGTTACAGGCGAAAGAATAGTTTAATACCTAGTTTACCAACAAGTTAATTATTTTTCAAAAAAATGACAGTTACAGCGAAGAACATTTTGTTGTTTGTTCCTAATCTTATAGGTAAAAATTTGTATTTAAATCTATGTGACAAAATTTGTTTTGCTTTGGTTTTGGTGAATAATATTTTTGGTTTTGATGAATGAAAACCTTTACCGGTTTTGGCAAAAAAATTACATTTTCAATTGCAATTAAAATGATAATTGATATGTAACACATGGAAATAAATGTTGAAACCTAAAAAGCTTTGTGTACTAATGGTTGGTGGTCAGTTTGTGACACAACTGTGAAAAAAAATTTTAAAACCATTAAACCTTTTATAGGCTATGTTCGAATCATTCTTGCCATTGCATCGTTTTATTACATGC
This sequence comes from Phallusia fumigata, assembly GCA_008931825.1. NCBI lineage: Eukaryota > Metazoa > Chordata > Ascidiacea > Phlebobranchia > Ascidiidae > Phallusia > Phallusia fumigata. Next base: position 8,872 of record QXVZ01021559.1, on the reverse strand, counting down.
CGTTTGATTATGTGATGGCCTCTTCATGTTATCTACTAAGTGGATTTTTGGACGCATTTGATGGCCATGCTGCTCGTCTACTAAATCAAGTATGTAATATGTAAATTTTTACAATAATTTTTTAATCTCAGAAATAAGTGATAGTCAGCAAATGAAACGTTAGTTATTACTTCAAATGACTGAAAGTTGAAATCATTGACACAGAAAAAACACTGTTTGTTTGAAGTGTTATCAGATTAGGAATCATGCAAAGAGGTGGAAATCATTTTAGGTTTATTGTTTTTTAGGGAACCAAATTTGGGGCCATGTTGGACCAACTGACAGACCGGGCGGCCACTGCCTGCCTTGTTGTGACTTTGGCCCATTTCTATCCAAAATATATGATGTGGTTTCAGTTGAGGTAATTATATAAAGTTGCAACTGTGTTTTAGAGGGAAACGTGGCCAATTGCAGGCCCGTGTGTCAATTGTGGCCTGCACGGTCATTTTTTGGGCTGCCAATTGTAACTCTGGCCTTTTTAGTCTAATAACTTTTTTAATGTTATTTTAAAAAATAAATGACACCAAAGATTGGAAATAACTCTTTGTTATCCATCAGTAGACATTGTTGTGTATAACAAAGAGTTTATCGTTAAATTTTTTTTTTGGTAAGCTTATTTTTTTAATTTTTGGGGTCAGTTATTAAAAACCTGACCTTAAAAAATGACTCATAGTACGCCAGACCTGCAAGAGGCGTTATACCATATCATAGTTGACCTTGCAAGCATTTCCAGTCAGCAAGGCAGGGCTAGAAAAATCTAGCCTGCAGTGGGATTCGAATCCTAGCCATGCCTTGCTGACTGGAGATGCTTGGAAGGCCGACTGTGATTCGGTATACCGCCTCTTGCAGGCCTGGTGTACTATGATTCATATTTGAGTGTGGCGTTATCGTTGGTCTGCATGAAAGCTTCAGGGCAGATCCCAGGGGCAAATATGCGCAAGCATATAATTCACACTTAAAAAATGACCTTATTAAACATGGGACCATGGAACAAACCAACAGTGATGGCTGGTGGCAAAAATATAGTTAGACCACACTGGTTTAGAACCAAGGTTAACCTTATTGAAAGATGCATCAGCATTACTGTGGCTATAAGTCTATAACAGACTTCAGTATAAGACACATGTAACAACAAATGATGCCAAAATAGTGGTAAGTGCTTTGTGCAGGTTGTCAGTTTCAATCCTGTCTTTGTTGCTTGTGTTTCCTTTGGGGCAAGAAATTAAAGCGCCATTGCTCCAACCCAGTAGAACCCAATGTTTAAAACTAAAGTTTAAAACTTGGTTAAAAATCAAATAGAAAAATGATTCATTGAAACTGCAATGAGTCAGGTATCTTGTTAATGGACTCCTTACAGCATAATGCATTTAGGGCGTTGTTACACCCACCACGGATAAAAAAACATGTAATACAACTAGGTGTGTTGTATCAAGAACTTCTTTTCAGACATTGTGTGTAATGGCGTTGCAACATATTTAGTTTCTTTGCTGACAAAATTAAAATTCTTCGCCCTTCAGATTTCACGTTCTGTTGTGTGGAAACTTATAACAACTCTGGTGGGAGCTTAATTAATTAAACCTTGTCTAGGAGACAAAGAAAGCTACTCGAATTTGCCAATTGTCTGCTAATGTTTTATCACTGATGAAAGACTTTTTCCAATACAATCCTTTTGTATTTTGAAAACAGATTGTTTCAGAGTAATGTTTTAAAAACAGGCTGCAAGTATTGTTCGCTGAACGCTTCCACATTTAATCCACTCAAGGCAATTTGCATCATTAATTTAAAATTAATGTAGGTTTTTGGTCAAAAAAATCTTTACTTTGTATTACAGCATGGCTTTGGACATCGTTAGCCACTGGCTACATTTGCACACATCTTTGATGAAGGGATCAGCAAGTCACAAATCCATGGGCCTGGATAGCAACCCTATTATGAAGATTTACTACACGTCAAGGGTTGGTTACAATATCCTTGAACAAAATTACATTTAAGATTGCCCAATGCATTAAACAAAAAATTACATTAAACAAAAATGGCTGGTCCCACCAATGTTACGCCCCCAATCAGGTTTTCTCATACTGCGCCAAACTCACCCTCCGATGTGAGCCCCCGCCACATAACGCCTTGTAATGACAGTGTAGCTGCTGTGCGTTCCACCTTGATCCACCAATTGTGCCCTTAACTTTTTTGCGCCTCATAACGTTCTACCGTTGCGCAGCTATTTCCGGCCTGGTGATGGATTTAGTGCAATTGTGTCGCTATGTTTTCTTTCACCAAGCGAAATAAACTCAACTAAACTCATGCATAGAGATGCACATCGTAAAGTTTCAAATCTCACTCTAAAAGCATATGAATTTAAAATTGTTTTGGGGGGTAATTGAACACAAAAATTCAAATCCTGAAGATAATACTGAAATGTAATAGAGGTTTACTCATGCATTTCCACGTTTGTTTGTGACGATGCACATATTTTCTTGTGTTTGCAATAGGCTTTGCATTTCTAAAACATGCTCTGTGCACCCAAAATGCCAAACAGAAACTTTATAAAATGACTTAACCTTCAATTACTCAATAGACAAACAGAATAAGAAATTAAAATTATGTTGAAAATTATAGGTCAAAATTATTCTTTTACATACCATTATTCAATATTGTGCAACTATTTCTCTTCCACAATTGAAAAATATTTTGTGGCCTGCTGTGTTAAAAATGTTTCAAAATCATTCCGAATTTAGAGTGGCCCTTGTCAAAACAAGCAATTTTTGCTGCAGGCTGTATTCAATATATTGATTTTACCCTAAAATAATAGACATTTCAAAGGTTGTAACAACATAAAGCACAAGCTCTGTTTTACCTCCACATTCAACCTTAGGTTAAAGTTAAAGGTAAAGTTTAAATCAAAAATTTTGCAGCAGTTTCCTGTGTTTGTGTCCATGTGTGTTATGGTTATTGTTTTGTATCTTGTTTACCTTAGATCAAAAATAATATGTTTAGTCTAGCTACCTAACCTTTAAGGTTTATAACTAAACACTTTCCTTTTATAATCAGCAATCTTTTTGAGGTATATTTCTTTGTTGTGTATGTTTACCGAAAAAACTCCTGTAGCATAATAATTATCTTTGGGTGGTCTATGTGCAGTGTTACCAGCTTTTTTGCTTGAAAAAGATAAAGGGCACTGGGTTTGTTTTTTAAGTTTCTTTGGCACAAATACCAACAAGATCACAACACAATAAAAATACTGATGTAAACTTAATAGGACCAAATCAGAACAGAAAGAAATCGAAATTTAAAGCAAAAATAATAAACCCTAAATAAAACAAATGGATGAAATTCCTAGTTGAATTCTGAAATTGACCTGGCAATGAACTGACATGTGTAGCATGCAGTAAGCACTGGTGAACTGGAGCCACAAGTATTGTTTATTTATTGGGTCCTGTTCTGGTGTGAATCATAGCTTTCACTACTTTCCCCTTTAACAGTTGAATTTGTTTTTCAGCCTGTTTTGTTTGTGATGTGTGCTGGCAATGAGTTATTTTTCGCTATGCTTTATCTTCTTCACTTTACTGAAGGACCATTGGGTGAGTATTAACTTAAGTGGCGGACGGTTAACATTTTTGCTCGCTGATCTGATTTGCATTTTCTGCGAGTGTGGACAAGAACCAAAAGGACGCTTTATTACCAAAGTGTCTAAAATGTGACAATATTTATTTGTTGTTGTACTAATGGACTCAAGTTAAAGTGACGTAAAGAAACATGGTGTTGACAACTCCCAAGCAAACAGACATTTAAAAAATGATTTTGGTAAACACACTAATTATTAATAACATCTGGCGAGCCAGAATAAAAAAGTGTTGTAGGACAGGCTGTAGTTTGTCAAGCCCTGATCTACAATTGAAACAATGTATTCACAATGTAACAAAGTGTATGAACATTTTGACCTAAATAAAGTTTGCTAAAAATAGCAAGTTTTGACCATATAAAAGAAAAAAAACTTTATTTAAAGTATACAAGATATATGTGAAGCTTGGAAACTACTGGTATTTGTTTGTTTTAATAAATGTATATTCTTTGCAGTCCCTTTGCTTGGGCTAAGTGCATTCCGTGTCATTCTGTACATGTCAACTCCGATAATGGTCGTCAAAGCTTTCATTAGCTTGATACACCTTGTGGACGCTTCGGTGAGGTTGGCAACCATCGATGCTGACGACAGAAACAAACAGAACTGATTTTTCTCGCATCCAAATGACCTTGTATCTGTGGGAACCGCTGTACTTTTCTGTTCTTTTATTTTAATTTGTTATTCAGGTCGCGATATTTTGTCATGCAGTGATCTTTTTAGTGCTGTTTTATTATGTATACTTTTTGGAATAACAGTTTTAATGCTAGCTCAAGCACAGAGCTTATCAAGGCGCCCGGTACCTCAGATACTTGGCTACACTTTGCCCTTCTATAGCATCAGCGTCTATGTTAAAAAGTTTGTTTTGTATACTTTACATAATTTTTAGGTTTCACAGTTGTTTTAAACGATTTTTTAAATGGATAAATAGCTTTGTGGGAATCGATACCACAATGAGCATTACTGAATATTTAAAAAAATTATGTTTATGCATGCTAACCTGTGCATGTGGAAACCCCAATAATAATACAAAACATTTTGCTACATATTATTTACTTGACAACATCCTTTGTCTAAGCATCAGTACCAGTGGATTAGACCAAATTGCTACAAACTGTGATTTGCAATAAGATTGTGTGCTCTAATTTTTATTCTGTTTTGTAACTGATTTTGGGTAAATTTTAGTTAATATGAATATTTAATAATCTTGAATGAACTTAATTAGATGTGATTTTCAGTAACACTTTCATCAAGTTGGGTATAACTTTTAAAGTTTTAGTGTCTCTAAACTCCACAAACCTTATCCAAATAGTTCATTTTTTTAAAACTACCTTCTGGTGATTCATGCCAGTAAAAATGGTTTACAATTGCAAATGTACCAAAACGTCTGGTTAATGAACTCTCGTGTTCATGTAAATCTGTTTATTTTGTTTAGCTGCCCCATATTCTCGAACACCCTTCATAAACTGATAGGTTTGATGTATTTTGCAAATAGTCATTGGTAGTGTTTGTGTTCGGTTACACTATATTTTTTTGGCTGCTCATACAAAACCACTGTAACAGCTCACTAAAAGTTACTACCTACATTAATTTTGCAGTTGTATGTGATATCCACAATCAGGGCCAGAAAAAATGCAAATTTCCTAGGAAGCCAACAAAAATTTCCCACCAATTTTGGCAAATCCCCTAAGTTCCTATATGTAACAGGAATATTAAACTGATCGATGTTACAAAAACAAAAAAATTCCCGTGAGTAGGACTAATTTCCCGGGAAGGAGCTTCCCCATTTCCCTACTTTTTCCCACCATGTCCACAGTATTCCAACAATAACTATGTATCTTGGTTGACAAATGTCCTGTTATCCACATTTTTAAAAGTACAAAAATTTAAATGTTTTGTGCACATGAAACAGCTTTTTTATTTAAAACTGTACTCAAGATTACCACCAAAAATTGACATAATCATTTTATTGACATTCTTGTGTAAGGAAAGCCGTTTGTGCTGGTACTTTGTTTCTTTTCTGTCCCTGGTGAGTTGGTGACTTTAATTTGGTTCAAACAAAGGTTGGTCGAAGCAGACAGTGGCAACCTTTCAAATGCAGTGTGCAAATTATATCAAAATTGTTATGAACTGTGTGCCACGTCGATGACATCACTGCTTTGTTTTGCTTTTAATAGGCTATTCATTACAATTTAGTAAAAGCTGGTTTATATGCCCTAACTGTGTGATGTATATTTCTGTGACTTTTGGTGTGGTAGGTACCATTGACAATGCCCATGCCAAATTCCGCTGCTCCAAGCTATTTTTACAAACATGAGGTCATCATTTTGTTAACTTGAGTTTTCTGTAAAGGAAATGCATGCCAACTGTCTTTTTATCTTGTAAAATTTAGTTCAAAATATTACCACCTATATAGGGTAGCCTTACATTTTCTTCAGTAGATCCAAAATTGGTTCTGGCAAGTTTAGCAGATCCCTGTTATTGAGAAATGAACAAAGAATGAGGTGAATACGACTAAGTTAACCATGGAATTTATTTCTCAACAAAAAGTTCCATTGAACCACAGAGCAGATAATTGAAATTTGGAACAAAAAGTCTCTCAATGCATGAAAAGGTCAAGTTCGTTGATTCCCCACTTGTCACTTGGGTCGTAGTCCAACTTGTAATGTTTACCAGTCGCTGGGCAGCGTCCGCCTTCTTCGAGAGTCACCCATGTGCCAACAGGTGGCCCACCTTCCCAGTTCGGTGCTAAAAAAACAAAGATAAGAAAATTCTTATTGAAAGTGTGTGAGCCTATATCCTTGCACACATCAACCAAAATAATAGCAATATGCCAGTCTAGTAGTTACCTGCTTGGACATAATAAAAATGAATGATAGTTGTAAAAGATCGAATATGAAATGCTGTAGATTATTACATAACAGTCATGCATGCTTGTTGAAATGTAAAGTTCATTATTGCTAATGACACTGGCTTCAATTTTTCCCAAAATACTTACGATTGACCATGACATAACGCTTCTTGTTCCTAGAGGGAATCCTAATCGGATCGTCTTTTGTACCAGCTCCCTGGAAGATGTATGGCTCTTCGCGGTTGAACACCTCCAAAGGGTCCTCACCAACTTTTGCAGCGTCCATCACAATTTTTTCGTAGCCGACTGCTGCTCCCTCATCAGGCCATGGCTTATCTGAATCAAGCACCAAAACAATGTATGTGTGCCCTGTTAAACTGCAGGTTTATTTAGCAAGGTATTAAACGTAACAAAATCACATGGGTATGCATGTGCGTCCTGTAACCATGGCAAGTTTTGGATAATCAAGTGGACCTGTAGTTTTAGTTGTTACAGCTTTTTTTCAGAAATATTTTGGACATAATAATATTCTGTTATTACATTGTGCCACCAACTTTGGAGCAAAGATGTCACCATCACTTCCATGCAACACACAATCAGTTACAATTTTAAAGGGTGAAGTGAAGATATTAACATTTACTAAACATTACTTGAGATTTAAAAACCTTTAGCAAATCTAAAAATTACTTTTTAGCTTGTTATAGAACTTACACTTTTCATACTCATTACCTATGGTAGGGGTTACAATAATAAGTGTTAGCTGACAAAAGCAGTAAGTTTGTCTGAGAAAATTTTTCCTGCATAAACATATATGTTTTCCAAATACTTATTATGCAACTTGTATTCTGCATAAAATTCAGCACTTTGAAATTTTTGCTCATATAATATTAGGTTCATACCTTCGAACAGTGCCTTCTTGGGAACACTGATATGGACAGCCCTGGCGCTTTGATTTTGATAAACCGATCGAAGAGCGACCTGCGCAAATTTTCTTAGTGCCATCTTGCCTGAAATACAAGCTCAAATGTCTGCCGTGTTTCGCTGCGGAACAATTAAGTTATGCACAGAAATTAAGCACAGTAATTTATCACCAACTGAAGGTAGAGTGTGCAACCTAGCCAGCATATATTTAATAAAACTTACCAACATAAAATCGAAAACAATTTAAGCTCTTCGCAAGTGAACAACAAATTTTTCCTTGGCCTGAATGTCAAAGGTGCTAAAATCAATGGAGCGTAACAGCTAAGAAAAATTAAACTGCAAATAGTGTACTTTTTAATTTTTTATCATACGATTAAAGCAGCCCGACAAAATTAAAATAACTGCACTGTTAATACGTTTAAAAATCATTAACTCAACTCATTTTATCAGTTTTTTTAACAAATTATACGGCACTGAAAACTAGCAGCAATTAAGATGCTACGTGACCTGTCTAGTCCGGAGCAGTTTGGCAATAACAGAAAAAATACATTTAAAATTCCGGCCCAAATTGCCAGCGGTGTGGCAACAGGCGGGTGGACATTTGGGGACGTACAAGTAAAAATCCGACGTTAGAACGTAATNTCAGGAAGAAGGCCAAAAAATTTAAAACCGCTGATGTTAAAAGCAAGAGAACACAACGGTTGCGGAGCTCTATGCAAAACTCAGTGTTTTGAATATACGTGGTTTCCAGGGTCATAAAGCATCTTTCCAATTTTTTTTTCAGGAAGATGCTTAACACAGAACCAAAATTTGCGTTGAAATAATGTCCCGGAGTTACTACAATGAAAATGTTTTGTACCAAATGCTTCAGGCTGCTTCGAGCAAGGATGGATGTACGGTACGGTGCGATTTAAGTTTGTTACGAAGGGCGCACCGTACCTTTGACGATTTTCGCTGCGTACCGTACCAACGTACTGCAATCCATCCTTGGCTACGAGTTGGGGGAACTACCTGTAGGAAGTTGCGTCACGAACGAGGGTTTGTATCGAAAACACTGCTGAACATCGACATGTTTTATTTTTTGTGCAGCAAATGTTGGGCATCCATTGCAGTCGTACTTATTGAGCTGTGTCGAAAGCAAACTCTGTTAAATTATAACTTTGGAAATTATAGTAAAAACTGAGTTGGTTATAGATGCAGATTGAACGTCAAATGAATGTTTGATCATATTAAAATCAGTGCATGCACCATATTATGGACCAGATTATTTTCAGCTAAATTGCAAATAATTCACTTCAAATAACTTTGAGCTCAAGAAAAAGTTTCCACCATAGCAAACAGTAAATACCAGATCGGAAAATGCCTTCCATCCTGTTGTTCAGATGTTAAAACAAATAGTTACAAATTGGGTTATCTTTTCCACAACCAAGTTGATTCATTAAGAG